>CM019700.1:4383061-4420318 GCA_009760885.1 Achatina immaculata
ACTAGAACTATACACCTCTGTCTACCTTCATTACTAGAACCAGTTTTCTTGCGGTCGTCACTTCTCTTAGAAAATATAAGCAACTAATCAGCCGAGACCGATGTTATTGTTCTGGTTACTTGTTATCAAAACCAAAAAGTGATGGACTTTATTTCAGCCTCTAAGTAGCAGATAGATGTCTGGAACTCCACTTAAATATCTCCATCAACGTAACGACTGATAACACTCGTCTTGTTTTGATGTGTCACCTTTCTGAAGCTTTCGACTACCCATTCTTGTTTTCTGAAGCTTTCGACTACCCATTCTTGTTTTCTGAAGCTTTCGACTACCCATTCTTGTTTTCTGAAGCTTTCGACTACCCATTCTTGTTTTCTGAAGCTTTCGACTACCCATTCTTGTTTTCTGAAGCTTTCGACTACCCATTCTTGTTTTCTGAAGCTTTCGACTACCCATTCTTGTTTTCTGAAGCTTTCGACTACCCATTCTTGTTTTCTGAAGCTTTCGACTACCCATTCTTGTTTTCTGAAGCTTTCGACTACCCATTCTTGTTTTCTGAAGCTTTAGACTACCCATTCTTGTTTTCTAGCTCCAGGTTTTCCTTCCAGCACAGCTCGCGATCCTTCTGGTGTAAGCGTTCCCTGGCTCAGGTCACTATGGCGACCCATGCTTCGCTTCATTTTTTTAAAAATGTAAATTTTGATTGCAGACGTTTAGTTCGCATGTCCGGTGACCCTTCTTCGTCCTCTTCGAAGTGTGGGTAGAAACCATCATTTTTTTTTCGAAGTTTCGGTCGAGTAATTTCCAACCTTTTGTGACATAAGGTAGGCATACGGATGTGCCCTATGACCAGACAGCTGTTCTTTAATGTATCCCAAGTAGATCTAGACCTATTAGATGGACTGGAGAAGTAGCTAGAAGTTGTTTCAGACATTATTTTTGTGAGCATAACACATATCATGTGTGGTGCAAGTAGATGTATACTGCGTCGAAAGTAAGTAGGACACAATCATCTTGTCATTGTATTTAGTGCTAAAAATGTTCTCCTATTTTCACAATACTTCTTCTCTGTATTTATGGAATCTTCATACACTTACAGTTATTTTGATGCATAATATGTATACTTTTAACGTGGAAATAATTCGTTACATTCACTTTTACAACTGTACCCGCTGTGCATATCAAGATTTGCGCTTTTACTCTGGCAGAACTGGAACGTCCACGTTTTCGCCTCAGGCAGGGAAAGAGGCTTTTCTTGGTCGTGGACCACCTTTTGCGGCCTGAGAATAGCTGTGGACCCCCTTTCCGGCCTAAGAACAACTGTGGATCCCCTTTTCCGGCTTGAGAACAGCTGTGGACGCTCTTATTAAAAATACAGCAATAAATGGAACCCAGACGATGTTACGGTGTTTTATAATCAAGCAAATCCATTTTATGGTTCTTAGATCACCAAAATTTACTCAATGAATCCTCCCTCATAAGCTCAGGGTGGGGAGGGAGGATGTGGTGTCCATGGGGCTTCGGTTAGGAATCGCTGTCGATCTCCTTCACTCTGGACAAGGATGCTGATTCACAGTTGTCAGTGAAGTCTTCTTGCTCGTGGAGCCTCTTTTGTATGTTCAGTAATTGTAGTTTTTCATTTGTATGTCACAGTAATTGTAGTTTCTCTTTTGTATGTAACAGTAATTCTTGGTTCTTTTTTGGTATGTCACAGTAATTCTTGGCTCTATTTTGTATGTCACAGTAATTCTAGGTTCTATTTTGTATGTCACAGTAATTCTAGGTTCTCTTGTGTATGTTACAGTAATTCTTAATCCTCTTTTCTATGCCACAGTAATTCTATGTTCTCTTATTTATGTCACAGTAATTCTAGGTTTTCTTTTGTATGTCACAGTAATTCTAGGTTTTCTTTTGTATGTCACAGTATTTCTAGGTTCTATGTCACAGTAATTCTAGGTTCTCTTTTATATATCACAGTAATTCCAGGTTCTTTTTGTATGTCAAGATAATTCTACTTTGTCTTTTGTATGTCACAGTAATTCTAGGTTCTGTTTTGTATATCACAGTAATTCTAGATTCTCTTTTGTATATCACAGTAATTCTAGGTTCTCTTTTGTATGTCACAGTAATTCTAGGTTCTCTTTTGTATGTCACAGTAATTCTAGGTTCTCTTTTGTATGTCACAGTAATTCTAGGTTCTCTTTTGTATGTCACAGTAATTCTAGGTTCTTTTTTTGTATGTCGCAGTAAATCTACGTTCTGTTTTGTATGTCACAGTAAATTCTACGTTCTCTTTTGTGTGTCACGGTATTTCTAGGTTCTCTTTTGTATGTCAGAGTAATTCTACGTTCTATTTTCTTTCTCTCACATCTAAAGTGCTTTGTCTATTATTTTTTTTCTTTTTCTCACGTATAAAGAGCCTTGTCTGCACTTTTTTTCAAAGGCTAACCATACAACTCTGCGCTAAATCACTTTAGCATCTTTGATAGTATTTACTACCTCGGCTTGCTCCTTTGCCGGTCCTTCGTTCACTTCTGCCGAGCCAGACAGCCAGCTCACCTGCTCTTTCATTTCCCTTGACGCCTGCGTGGCCTGGTACACAAAAATGAAGGTTATGCTATACACAGACTGAAGCTAACGCGCGTCTCACATTAATTAGACTTTGGCATTAATCCCCTTAGTATTGTTATAGCATTTCGGAGACGTGGAATTTGTTATCAGTAATCCCTGTTATAGGGCATCGGCAGTCCAGTCATGATTTATCGAGGTGATTACTCACAGCATTTGGGTCCTGACCTTTGGTCTTTCTCGCGCAGGGAGGGACAAGAACCCATGCCTGGTCCACGGGGTCTGGTATCAGGACGGGGAGAAGTTCCAGCCGGAGTGCTCCCAGCTGTGCACGTGCCAGAACGGCTTCTACGGCTGCGTGAACATGTGCCCTCAGGAGTTACAGAAACCGTCTGGTGAGTTCTGAGTGATGTAAGTGTGTGTTGGGGGTTTATGTGTTTGTGTGTGTTTTATGTTTGTGTGAGTTTGTGTGTGTGGAGTGAGGGTGAATGAGAGAGAGGGAGAGAGATATAGAGAGAGTGAGAGAAAGAGCGAGAGAATGAGTGAGAGAAAGAGCGAGAGAATGAGAGAGAGAGCGAGGAAGATATAGAGAGTGGATGAGAGACAGAGCGTGAGAGAAAGGAATATAGATAAAGAGAGAGTGAGAGAATGTGAGAGAGGAGAGTGAGGAAGATAGTGAGGAAGATAGAGAAAGAGAAAGTGAGCGAGAATGAGAGAGAGAGAGAGGAGAGAGAGAGAGAGAGTGAGGAAGATAGAAAAAGAGAGAGTGAGCGAGAATGAGAGAGAGGAGAGTGAGAGAGAGAGTGAGGAAGATAGAAAAAGAGAGAGTGAGCGAGAATGAGAGAGAGAGAGGAGAGTGAGAGAGAGAGTGCGGAAGATAGAGTGAGTGAGTGAGAAAGAGAATGTGAGAAAGAATGGGAGAGTGAGCGTAAGAGAGAGAGTGATAATGAGAGAGTGAGCAAGAGAGTGAATGAGTCAGAGAGAATGTGAGAGAGTGAGTGAAACAGAGAGAGAGAGAGAGAGATGTGGTGAAATTTGATGCCAGTGTATTTCATATCTATTTCATTTATAGATCTCTCACCTCTACTTTTCCACTTCAACTCCCCCCCCCCTCCCTAAAACCACAATCCAGCAATCTGTGTCATAACATTTAGGGGGACAAGTGCTCCCCCTTCTACAAGGGAGATAATAAAGAGAATCTGCCGTCTCTTTCAATGTATTCTGAACCAGCAAATATGCCGGCAGAGCGATGCTGGACATCTACAGAGAGTAACAGTGAGCGAGTGCATCTAAACCGGTGGCAGCCCTCCTTAGCATGGGACAGAAGAGCGCATTAATCATCTTAGCTATCTCACCCCTCCCCCCCCCCCCCCCCACAAAAAAAACAAAACAAAACAAAAAGGTTTGATAGCGAAGCTATCAATGCCTGTCTGGTCCAAAATCGAGACACCTGGACAGTAAACTTGGTCATGACAGAACTTCCATCTTTAGATTCATTCTCACGCGGGTACCACATTTCTGAGACACAAGCACACACACACACACATGTTCTATTAGTTTGCCTTGTTGTTTCCTGTTTGTAGAAGTGTGTATAAAAAAAGGCTGGGAACTCTATATCTTTCACCTCTGATATGTGTACACCACTCGACCGTGACAAATCGCTGTCTTTGTTGTACTTGTTCTTTCCTCTGTTCGGGGCAGTTCAGATCTCCTTGTCTTGATTAACTCCGTCTTGATGGTTGAACAAACTGCCCCTTGCTGGTGTAATGCCTCTGTTTATATTACTAAGGAAAATATTATATTATTGTTTTTCTGTCCAGTTCAGCCACAAGTGTGGCCGTCTTTCCTGTAGAAGTTTTATACTCGAAGGTTTGCATTCACCTCGTGAATCCTCCAGCAACAAAGTTATCCTGGTCTCTAGATAGTGGTACTGAATGTTGTTTCATATGTTGGCATTATTTAGCTTGTTGACTTGACTGGTTCCTTACATCATCACAACTTGAGAATCGTCCCCTTTGGAATGGACGCCATATTGCCTCGATCAGGGATTCTCAACGAGTGGGGTATTTCATCAAACAAAAGGAATGTTAGGGTTGAGAAGGTAGAGGAGAATGGGATCATACACTGACAAACTCAAACTATTGGAATATTGATCAACAATGCTACAGTGTAGGAATATCAATATTCCAACAGGTTAAATCAGTCACTGTTTGGTCCCACTACCCACCCCCTCCCCTCCCAATCCTAAAATTTCCTCTTTGGGAATTCTCCACAGGCTGAGAACCCTTGGATTAGGTATAATGAAATACTATCAGAACTTTGTACCAGCCATAAATCACTGACCGGGTAAATTTCTAGGAAGGATCCACCACGTAGACTGACGCAGATGCCTGGGGTGTCTATTCCAGAGGTATAACAACGGGCGACAGAGCAGGTATAAGAATGTTCTGAGGTATTACAATGAGCGACAGAGCAGGTATAAGAATTTTCTGAGGTATTACAACGAGCGACAGAGCAGGTATAAGAATTTTCTGAGGTATTACAACGAGCGACAGAGCAGGTATAAGAATTTTCTGAGGTATTACAACGGGCGACAGAGCAGGTATAAGAATTTTCTGAGGTATTACACGGGCGACAGAGCAGGTATGGCAATGTCCTGAGGTATTACAACGAACGACAGAGCAGGTATAAGAATTTTCTGAGGTATTACAACGGGCGACAGAGCAGGTATGGCAATGTCCTGGTTACGACTTTCCGAAAATGTAAGCAAAGTCGCCGGAGTTATCTTGACAGATTTCAAAAGATTTGTACAGCATATTTTCTGTACCAGACTCAACTCCCTAACAATATCTGTTTGCATGTGTTTAAATGTGTGGCATATAAAAGGGATTTCGACTACAGTAAAGCTGGTTCTAATAATAAAGATAGATTGAGGTGTATAGCGCAGTTTTGCAAGGTGGCAGAGGGAGTGAGTCAAGTGAGAAAAGTGAAAAAAAAACAAACAAATATAAAGTATGAGAGCGAGATGAGAATGTATAAATGAAAAACATACAACATGCGATATCTCGGGTGAGCCTTTTTCGAGGATTACATACACAAACGAGACAAAAACATATAACTAAACGAAAAACTTATCTTAATGTGGCATCCTTCAGAAATAGGAAACACAGAGAAATGCGGGTCCACTAGACGAGGCATAGATACCACGCGGGGCCACACAAAGGATAAGCCGATAAAGAAGATAAATCGTAAAGAAGAGGTGGAGAGCCACATCTAGTGGACACGCATTTCTCTGTGTTTCCTACTTCTGGAGGATGCCACATTAAGATAAGTTTTTCGCGTAATTATGGGTTTTTGTCTCGTTTGTCTATGTAATCCTCGAAAAAGGCTCACGCCAAAATATCGGATGTTTTTTTCATTTATACATTCTCGTCTCGCTCTCATACTTTCTATTCGTTTTTTTTTTTTCACTTTTCTCACTGTACTCACTCCCTCTGCCACCTTGTAAAACTGCACCATACACCTCTATCTACCTTCCAGTGTGTGAAACATATTCCTGTTGCAATCCATAAATCAAACATGCAGATTTAAATCCGTAATTCAAACATCCAGATTTAATTCCGTAATTCAAACATCCAGATTTAAATTTAATTGAAACGTCCAGATTTAAATCCGTAATTCAAACATTCAGATTGAAATCTGTAATTCAAACATCCAGATTTTAAAATCATAAGAGGTAGAAAAATCCCCGACATATTCACGAGCTGAAGTAACTGCCTATCTTAAGATATGAAGCCTTTGACAGACAGCTAGAGGTCAGAGGGCAGGACCGGTCAAGGTTTGAATCTCCCTACTTCCTAGCTCACAGAAAACATTCTGTTATGTTATTTCAGCCAGCGTAACCAGGCTAGCAACACCAAGTCAACAAATTAACCTGTCAAATGGCAACACTCACAGATTCCCCCACATGGGAGAACACAGAAGGCAACAGATAAACTCCACCCTCCTATCAGCTTTCTGATACCGCTGCCAGACGTCAGTTCTGCTAATAAAACAACCATAAAAAAAACTAGGAAATTACCCAGAAAAGCAATCAACAAGATTCCAGGAAGAATCTGGATAAGATATCTATGGTTCCGAAATACAATCGGAGAAACTCATATCCTGTTATGCACAGCTGGGAGACAAACGTTGCTTGGACGTTTCAAAAGTTGCTTGGACGTTTCAAAAGTTGCTTGGACGTTTCAAAAGTTGCTTGGATATTTATAAGTTGCTTGGACACTGGCGAATGGGAAGCAGAACCAAACAGCCACAAGGATCTATAACACTGGAATGGAAGCAACAAAAAGAAGAACTGGCCCAGATTAAGATAGATAGAACTAACAAAAGACAGTACCGGGACACCAAATATGACGCTATGACTGCCTGGGCATTTTACACTGGACTGAAGACAAAATCTCACAAACTAAAAACTGTCATGATCAGAGGAATAAATCAAGAATATCGGTCCAGTTTTGTTTTGCCAACGAATCTTCTAAAAGTGCTAGATCATCTATGTTTTTTTCCTCGAACTAATCAGTGAAGATTTCCTTGTGAGCTACATTAACTTTGATTATGTCCAAAATAGTCACCGCGTAAGGAATCAGTCCAAATCCTCGAATATGGCAGTTGAAATGTTTGCCTTGTGGATTAAAATCTGGAGGTTTGAATTACTGCCAAAAGAAATTGGTGTCACCAACTGGAGAGAGAAGATCAGGAATAGAGGGGAATGGAGGTGAACTTTACCTGCAGCAGTGAGCCTTAATGGCTCGGAAAGATGAAGAAGAAGAAGAACCACACATCCATCTATTTTCATTACAAGAACCAGTTTTAATGCAGTTGTTATTTCTTTTATGTCTCAGATTACTCTGCACTACTGTTTGTCATCGATTCCTTGTCACTCAGTGAAAGTCCAGATATGAGTCAAACGGTCCTGAATGCCATTTTCTTTATTCAGTCGAGTTCAGTTCAGTTCAGTATTATGTTCTTGGTGTCATCACGAACAAGATACTTCCACGATCGCTCCATCACCTGTGCCAGTGAATATTTCGCAGAATGTAAACCGATTTTCTTATCAGTCCTTGAGGATGAGTCATCCAGTCTTTGGATATAAAATTCATTTAGTCATACATACTCGTTAATTTTGTATCCATCTCCTCAGATATGATGATGACACAGTATTACTGTCCACAACACAAAAAGGAATGGAAAAACTAATTATGTCAGTCTGTAAGAACAGCGAAGAGCAAAATCTCTATCTTAATGGAAAGAAAATTAAATTGATGACAACTGATAAAACAAATAAGGCAGCTGAAATATTTATCAATGAGGACAAATTGGAAGAGGTGGAGAGTTTTGAATATCTTGGATCATTACTAACTAATAATGGAGATACAATGAAGGATATTAAAAAGATTGACATCTATCGCTCTTAAAAAAAAAATAAAACAACTAAAAAAGCTCTGGAGAGGAACAGATAGAACTACAAAAATAAGAGTTTTAAGGGCATGCATCTTTCTCATCGCAACATATATGCATGTGAGACCTGGACACTTAACAAAACAGATAGGAATTACATAAATCCCTTTGAATGTAAATGCTACAGAAGAGTCCTTCAAATATTATGGACACAAAAAAGAACAAATATATCCATACTACAAGAACTTAATATTGAAGAAGGCTGGCTAGTAAAGAGGATTAACAGAGAAAACTTAAATATTTTAGACACATTAAACATCATGATAATCTAGAGAAGACCGTATTGGAAGGATACATAATGGGAAAAAGAAAGAGAGGAAGATCAAGACAAAGATGGCTGCAAGACATCGTTGATGATCTGCAAATTGACGCATCAGCAGCAGGGCATCTTGCTCACAACCGAGAGGCCTACAGGAGAGCTGTTAGGGAGGCAAAATTCCACAAGGGAAATGCAAATGACTGATTGAGTAACTCCTCAGATGAACTACAAAGTCCAAAAAAATTAAATGGGAGTCAAATCCTTGCGAAAAATTCTCAACATAGAATTCCAAGTTTTCACAAGTTTCACTTGTCCATATATACTTCTTTGGTAAACATGTACTTTACTAATCTACGTAAACTTCACTGGTCCACATGAAATCCCTGGTCCACACGTACTTCACCATGCCCGTGTATTCCACCGGGCCATTCACAATTTTTTCAAAATATTCTTTTCGTTGGTCCATGTCAGAATGTTAGAAATTCATTACTTTTTGGGAAAAAAAATTTACTGCTCTTAAAAAAAAAATATTTTCTTTAAAAGAACTTGTCAACTTCCCTGCAGTCCCACCCTGAAATGTTTTATTTTTTTCTGAGTGACTAAAGTTTTAGCCGAGATAAGCCAGCAGAGAACTTCAATCGATGAGAAAGACGATCGTCTAGACGGGGACAGTATTAGCACATGTAGTAAACATCCTAACAGCCCCATTCGGGGGACTAATTGCAGACATCATTACCGCGGTCTTAGAGGCTCTCCACCTTCCAAGAGACTAGCAGCTGGGGAAACTGAGTCAGCCACTGCCAGACCCACTGTTCCAGGATATTTACACTGTCAGTGCAGATAACTAGTCACGTCCCCTTCCCATTCCCTCCCCATCCCCCCTCTCTCCCAACCAATGTGATCTTAAATCACGTGATATTTGGAACCAATAATCGTTAAGCACTTTGGCGCCTCCCTTACTTCTGACAGTTTTCAACCAAAAGAAAAAAAAAAAAACGAAAACTAAAGCTTCATTTCTTAAGCACATGCACTATGTCGGATGGGGAGTAGATTATAATGGCTTGCCTGAAGATCTGGAACGAGCCAAAGACGTGTCCAGGTTCACAAGAAGTTTGTACTTATGCCCCCTTTCCTCAGCACCAGTCATTAGATTACCAGAGGAACCAGGTTCCTATTTCTACCACTAGAAGACCTTGCGCCTCTACCCGGATTCGAACTTCTGACACCACAAGTATAACAGAATAAGAGAGGTAACTGGGTTAATTACCGTAGGGGCAATTGTCGCCCTTCTGATTTTCTCTTCTGGACTTCCAGGGCAGGGGAAGTTCGAGATTTTTCGAGAAGATGGTCGCGTGACATCGTGCGCTGTGGGGGAAAACTGAGTTGCTTGTGAGTCTACGTGTGGATGTGAAGCTGTGTGGGTGTGAAGTTGTGTTGATGTATTCGTGTTCACATGGAGAAAATGTGATGTTCGGTCTTAGTTATTGGAATGTTCGGAAAGTATGAACCTGCCATGTTGCAGGTAACCTATCGGCAGTCAACATTTCATCATCATCTTCATTATCATCAAGTCAGTCTAATAAACATCATGTGAACCTTTGTCCCGCTGGGCTGGCTCGGTCTTCCGTATCTGTTTGAGCCAACACAAGGTTAGAAAGAATCTAGGAGCGAATTTGAGTCTGATGACGGTGTGAAACTGATTCAGAACTTCTCAGTATTCAGACCAACTCAGTATTCAAACCAACTCAGTATTCAGAACAACTTAGTATTCAAACCAACTCAGTATTCAGACCAACTCAGTATTCAAACCAACTCAGTATTCAGACCAACTCAGTATTCAGGCCAACTCAGTATTCAAACCAACTCAGTATTCAGACCAACTCAGTATTCAGACCAACTCAGTATTCAGAACAACTTAGTATTCAGAACAACTCAGTATTTAGAACAACTCAGTATTCAGAACAACTCAGTATTCAGAACATCTTAGTATTCAGAACAACTTAGTATTCAGAACAACTCAGTATTCAGAAAAAAAAACTTAGTATTCAGAACAACTCAGTATTCAGAAAAAACTTAGTATTCAGAACAACTCAGTATTTAGAACAACTCAGTATTCAGATCAACTTAGTGAAAAAACTGGTGAAAGATAATACAGAATTCTGTATCAACATTTGCTGTGATTGACAAGCGCATTAACCACCTAACCACTGATCTGCCCTGTGTCTGATTATGCCAACTGAACATTAAAAGCAATCACAGAGAGAATTCCTTTTACCAGTGGCCAGCCATTTTTTTTCAGAACTACCTTCCAATGCGGAATACGTCATTTTTTTAATTTCTGAAATTCAGATTCATTTTGTGGAATTTTGTTTTGTAAACATTCTTATGTCTCTGTTATGTCTTTTACTTCCAGAGGTGACCTGTCACGAGCCCAAACTGATCCAAGTCAAGAACAAATGTTGCAAAGAGTGGACTTGTCAGAAAATGGAGGCTTCTGGGGCATCTGTGCTGGCCAACAACAGGCTCAAGAGCGATAACTTGGTCATTCACAATCCCGTCTGGTGTGAGTAATGGCCTAATTTGTCCGTTTGTGAGTGAATCGGGAGTATGTGTGAGTAGTCCATGTTTGTAAGAGGATCTGGAGTGTTTGTGTGAGTAGTCTTTTACTTTGTCCCTGTTTGTAACGGGACCTGGAGTGTTTGTGTGAGTAGTCTCTTACTTTGTCCCTGTTTGTAAGGGGACCTGGAGTGTTTGTGTGAGTAGTCTCTTACTTTGTCCCTGTTTGTAACGGGACCTGGAGTGTTTATGTATGCATGTTTGTATTGTTTGTATTTGCCACTAATCCATCTCGACCCCGATACTCGCGACATCTTCTCTGATCTACCCCTATTCGCATACAAACGGGAACCAAACCTTAAGGACATCCTTGTAAATAGCCACATGAAGCGGAACCTTGCATATGTTGGCACTAGAAAATGTAACCGCCCTCGCTGTGTTACCTGCCCTGTAGTCTGGGAAACGAAAAAGATCACCTTTCCCAAAACAGTCCTCACTCTTCATGAGGGATTCATATGGGAGTCCTGTAATGTGATCTATGCAAAAGATGTAGGATAAATTATATTGGAGAAATTGATCTCAGATTAGGTGACCGCATGCAAAAACATCGGTATGATATCACCCACCATGCTTCGAAACCAGTCCCTAATTATTGCAATGGCCCCAACCACAGAGGCGAATCTGATTTCTAGTAATACCATCAAACAACGCCACGCCAATGACAGACGCCACCTAGAGCTTGAGAACCGCTACATTCAGGAGTACGGGACGCTGGAACCATATGGTTTGAACTCGCAATTCAATTACACCTAACGTTCCTCTCCCATAATCATATTACCTCTGCTCCAACTTCCATCCTTTCTCTCTTGCTACACATATTTCAAAACCTCATCACGACATTAGATTACAACCCCTGTACCCCAACTGCAATCACCTATCCCACCTTCTCCCTGCTAGACTACCATTATATCACTCTTTTTCCATTTCTGCGGTTACCTCCCCTCGTTTTTACGACCAACTATCGCACATCACATATCTCCATTTAAACATTTTCAGCTCTCCACCACGCGCAGTTCTGGATACAAGCTACAGCTAAGAGCTCCACTTATTTTATTTACTTTATTTTTTCTATTTTTTTTCCATTCCTACTTTTTGCATAGCATTCATCTGAATTTTTTTTTATCTTCTATCTCTGTTTCTTCGTCGTGTGTGTTTTTATATGATTAAGGCTCACGCCGAAACGTCACAATTGTGTACTCGTTATAAAGGTGTTCCTACTTTTTTCCTAGTTTATACATTTTCTTTTGTTTTGTGTGTTTGGATTGTGTGTTTATATTGTGTTTGTATTGTGTGTTTATATTGTGTGTTTGTGTTGTGTTTTTGCCAAATGATATGCTCTGAATGAAATATTAAAGTGTGTAATGGATGCAATAATTGTCTTAAGTCTGTATACTTCACTGGTTTTTTTTTTTTTTTACTTTTATTGACCGCGGACCCTTTCCCCAGCCTGAGAACCGCCGAGGATACTTTTTTAAAAATGAACAATAAACAAAACTTAGATGATGCCAAAGATTTTTTTTACCTAGTAGCCAAACCATTTGCTGGCCCATAGATGTTCAAACATCCTTGCATACCCAGTTGGGAATCCCAGATTTAACCCAGATTTAAGAACCACTGACAAACTTATGATCTCATACCTTCCTTGCTCATCGTTTGTTCTGTTCTCTTATCTTGTCATTCCTGTTTGCATACTAAAACTTCATCATCATCGTCATCATCATCATCATTATCATCATGAAAGATAACCTTGGTTCTTCATCATATAATGCTTTCTGCTAGTTCAATCAGTGATTTCCTATCCTGCCATAATCTCGCTTCAGTATCTTCTCACTTGACCTTCCTCTGGCTCTTTTTTTCCAAATTACTCTTTGTCTTGATGTTTCATCAAACTTTTCATCATACTAGCCTGTGGTCTATGAATGTTGCTTCTCCATTTTCATATTGCTGTAACGACTTTTTATTTTCTATGGCTCATTATTATAGTTCTCAGTATTGACCTTACATCATCCACGATTCTGATACACCAAGAATTTACAATCCTATCTCACATCTTACATCCTTCCCGCGCCGTTAAACGTCACACAGGGCTCGCATGGTAGTTCGCCAAGATTTCCTGTTTTCGGCGAGCCTTTCAACTTCTTCAAGGGATTTAATCCTACTAAACTGGCCTCTCTTAGCAATGTCCTTTTTAGAGCTTCACAAAGTCGACCTCTTTTTCTTCGGCCTTTTGTGTTCCACATGATAGCTTGTTTTGGGATTCCCTGGTTGTTTCTTCTCAGCACATGACCGACATATGTCCATCTTCTTTTTCTGATCACCCATGAGACAGGTTGTTGTTCGCTCATCTGTCTTATCTCTGCGTTGTTCTTTAGTTCGTTCCACTTTATACCATTTTCCTGAGACATTTGTTTTCAAAAGATCAAAAGATTATTGTATGTTTATGTTTATGACGTTCAAACATATGCGTTTTTCTAATTCTAACGTTCCAATATATGTATTTTAAATTTCCAATGTTCCAACATATGTATGATTATATTTCTGATGTTCCAACATGTGCATGCTTGTGTTTCTGAAGTTTCAACATAAGTATGTTTCTGTTTCTGACGTTCCAAAATTTATATGTCTGTTTTTAAAATATGATGTCCCATACATATGCATGTTAATATTTTTGATACTCCAACATACACAGGTTCATATTTTTAATGTTCTATCATATGTATGTTTTGTTTCTGATTTTGCAACATGTACTCTGAAGAATCGAGTGTCATATTTTAATTGGAAAAGAGGGAATGATATTTTTAAAAAAATTTTGTTTATTTTTAAATTGGGCTTTTGCAATGTTTTGATTCGTTGAGGAGACAACTCGCACAAACCAGAAACCAAACTTTTTGAGGTCGTTCTCTCTCACAATTTCCGGTCGGTATGGAGTCCATCTGTCTTGATTATGCTCCTTGTCCGCTATGGAAAGTTACGCAGATTCTTGTTTGATAAAAATTCTTCTCGTTTTAAACAGAACAGCAACAACAATAACAACAATAGCAACAGCAATAATAGCAACAGCCACAACAGCAACAACAACAATAGCAACAGCCACAACAGCAACAGCAACCAACAACAGCAGCAGCAGCAACAACTACAACAGCAACAACAACATCAACAGCAGCAACAACAGCAGCAACAACAGCAGCAGCAGCAGCAGCAGCAACAACTACAACAGCAACAACAACATCAACAGCAGCAACAACAGCAGCAACAGCAACAGCAGCAGCAACAAGAGCAACAACAACAACAGCAACACCAACAACAGTAACAGCAACAACAACAGCAACAGCAGCAACAATAACAGCAACAAAACATGTTTACTACTTAGTCATGCTGTCATGGCGGAGTTTTAAGTTCTTGGGTTGATTAAAGAAAAAGTCTTATCTGGGTCATATATATATATATATACATACATATACATACGTACATATAAACATACGCACACATACATACACACATACATACGTACATTACATACACACGCATATTTATTAATGATGAGTCCACAACATCCCTCATGCCAGAAAGGCTGTTGCTAGCTTTCATTTACAGAAATATTGATAGGACAAAACTATGATTGAGCAGAAGTGTTGATAGGATAAAAGTAATGATATGACAGAACTAATTATAGGACAGTATTAATGATAGATCATCTAATTACAGGACAGGACTAATGATATGACAATATTAATAATAGGACAGAAGTAATGATAAGACAGGGACAGAACTAATGATAGAACAGAACTAATGACAGGACAAGTTTAATGATAGCACAGTATTAAGAATAGGACAGAACTAATGATATGACAGGATTAATGTTAAGACAGAACTATTGATAGGACATGATTAATAATCTTATATCCTTCCCGTGCCATTAAACATCACATAGGGCTCCCAAGGTAGTTCGCCAATTTTTTTCTGTTTTGGCGAGCTTTTCAACCTCATCAAGGGATTTTATGCTTATTAATTTGGCCTCTCTTAACAACGTCCTCTTTAGAGTTTCGCGTATTCGACCTCTTTTTCTTTGGTCTGTTGTGTTCCACTTGATAGCTTGTTTTGGGATTCTCTGATCGTTTCTTCTCATCACGTGACCATCACATGCCCATCTCCTTTTCCTGATCACCTGTGAGAATGGTTGTTGTTTGCTGATCTGTCTTATCTCTACATTGTTCTTGAATTCGTTCAATCTGATGCAGAGTATTTTCCTTAGGCATTTGTTTTCAAAAGAGTCTAATTTCTTGTCTATTTCTTTAGCTGTATACCAGCTTTCGCATGCATAAATGAGGGTGGATATCACATTTGAATTGAATAGTCTTAACTTAGTTTTTGTGCTTATAACTTGTGAATGCCATATGTTCTCAAGATTCTTGAAGATCGATGCTGCTTTTGCAATTCTGATTCTAACTTCCTTTCTGGTGTCACATCCTGGTCTATGTAGCTGCCAAGGTATGCAAAGAACAGCTGTCCCTTCTACGGGTATTTTTTTCATTTTGATTAATGGGAAGTTTCGTTATTTTTATTTTGACCTTGTTAATTTCAAGTCCTATTTTGCTACCCAGTGAAGACAGGCTATCTGTTTTTTCTTGCATGGAATTTACATTATTACTGATAAGAGTTATGTCATCAGCAAAATCAAGATCTTCTAGCCGGGTCCCATGTACACAGTCTACACCTGTGTTAATATTTAGTAATAACAGGACAGAACAATGATATGACAGGATTAATATTAAGACAGAACTATTGATAGGACATGACTAATAATAATACAGAACTAATGGTGGGACAGGACTATTAATAGAACAGAAATAATGATAGGACAAGTTTAACGATAGCACAGGATTAATAATAAGACAGAACTAATGATAGGGAGTGATTAATAATAAGATGGAACTATTGATAGCACAGTATTAATAATAAGACAGAACTATTGATAGGACGTGATTAATAATAAGACAAAACTTTTGACAGCACAGGATTAATAATAAGAGAGAACTATTGATAGGATGTGATTAATAATAAGACAGAACTATTGATGAGACGTGATTAATAATAAGACAGAACTACTATTGATAGCACAGGTTTAATAATAAGGCAGAACTATTGATAGGACGTGATTAATAATAAAACAGAACTATTGATAGCACAGGATTAATAATAAGACAAAGCTAAAAATAGGACAGACCTAATGATAGTTAAGAACTAAAGATAGGTCATGAACAATGATAGAGCAGAACTAATGATAGTTCAGGAACAATGATAGAGTAGAACTAATGATAGGTCAGGAACACTGATGGAACAGAACTAATGATAGGCCAGGAACAATGATAGAGCAGAACTAATGATAGTTCAGGAACAGTGATAGAGTAGAACTAATGATAGGTCAGGAACACTGATGGAACAGAACTAATGATAGGCCAGGAACAATGATAGAGCAGAACTAATGATAGTATTTTGAGTTTTTTCCTCTCTCTCATATTGAGAACTGTAAACCCTACTTTGTTCTGTAAATCTTCTCCAGAATATACAATATCTTCTTTGTGCCTGTGATAACGTCTCGGTATAATGCTTCTTGTGATAACTTCTCAGTGTAAAGCTTCTTGTGATAACTTCTCAGTATAAAGCTTCTTCAGATAACTTCTCAATATAAAGCTTAATGTGATAACTTCTCAGTATAAAGCTTCATGTGATAACTTCTCAGTATAAAGCTTCTTCTGATAATTTCTCAATATAAAGCTTTATGTGATAACTTCTCAGTATAAAGCTTCTTGTGACAACTTCTCAGTATAAAGCTTCATGTGATAACTTCTCAGTATAAAGCTTCTTCTGATAATTTCTCAATATAAAGCTTTATGTGATAACTTCTCAGTATAAAGCTTCTAGTGACAACTTCTCAGTATACTGGTTCTTGTGATAACTTCTAAGTACAAAACTTATTGTGAAAACTTCTCAGTATAAAACTTCTTGTGATATCATCTCAGTATAATGATTCTTGTGAGAATTTCTCAGTATAATTTTTCTTGTGATAACTTCTCAGTATACTGGTTCTTGTGATAACTTCTCATTATATTGATTCTTGTGATAACTTCTCATTATACTGGTTCTTGTGATAACTTCTCATTATAGTGGTTCTTGTGATAACTTCTCATTACATTGATTCTTGTGATAACTTCTCATTATAGTGGTTCTTGTGATAACTTCTCATTACACTGGTTCTCGTGATAACTTCTCATTATACTGGTTCTCGTGATAACTTCTCATTATACTGGTTCTTGTGATAACTTCTCATTATACTGGTTCTTGTGATAACTTCTCATTATACTGGTTCTTGTGATAACTTCTCATTATACTGGTTCTCGTGATAACTTCTCATTATACTGGTTCTTGTGATAACTTCTCATTATACTGGTTCTTGTGATAACTTCTCATTATACTGGTTCTTGTGATAACTTCTCAGTATACTGGTTCTTGTGATAACTTCTCAGTATACTGGTTCTTGTGATAACTTCTCAGTATACTGGTTCTTGTGATAATTTCTCATTATACTGGTTCTTGTGATAACTTCTCATTATAGTGGTTCTTGTGATAACTTCTCAGTATACTGGTTCTTGTGATAACTTCTCAGTATACTGGTTCTTGTGATAATTTCTCATTATACTGGTTCTTGTGATAACTTCTCAGTATACTGGTTCTTGTGATAACTTCTCATTATACTGGTTCTTGTGATAACTTCTCAGTGTACTGGTTCTTGTGATAACTTCTCAGTAAACTGGTTCTTGTGATAACTTCTCAGTATAATGCTTCTTTCCATTTCTTCACGACCCCACCCCTCCACGCCCTCCAAAAATATATTATCTGTTTCTAGTTTTTAATAACTATACGTCTCTTAAAATCTGCCTGCCTCTCTGTCTGGCCGCCTCTCTGTCTGCCCGCCTCTCTGTCTGCCTGCCTCTCTGTCTGGCCGCCTCTCTGTCTGCCTGCCTCTCTGTCTGCCTGCATCTCTGTCTGGCTGCCTCTCTGTCTGGCCGCCTCTCTGTCTGCCTGCCTCTCTGTCTGGCTGCCTCTCTGTCTGCCTGCCTCTCTGTCTGGCTGCCTCTCTGTCTGCCTGCCTCTCTGTCTGCCTGCCTCTCTGTCTGCCTGCCTCTCTGTCTGCCTGCCTCTCTGTCTGGCCGCCTCTCTGTCTGCCTGCCTCTCTGTCTGGCTGCCTCTCTGTCTGGCCGCCTCTCTGTCTGCCTGCCTCTCTGTCTGCCTGCCTCTCTGTCTGGCCGCCTCTCTGTCTGCCTGTCTCTCTGTCTGGCTGCCTCTCTGTCTGCCTGCCTCTCTGTCTGGCTGCCTCTCTGTCTGGCCGCCTCTCTGTCTGCCTGCCTCTCTGTCTGGCCGCCTCTCTGTCTGCCTGCCTCTCTGTCTGTCTGCCTGCCTGCCTCTCTGTCTGCCTGCCTCTCTGTCTGGCCGCCTCTCTGTCTGCCTGCCTCTCTGTCTGCCTGTCTCTCTGTCTGGCCGCCTCTCTGTCTGCCTGCCTCTCTGTCTGCCTGTCTCTCTGTCTGCCTGTCTCTCTGTCTGGCCGCCTCTCTGTCTGCCTGCCTCTCTGTCTGCCTGTCTCTCTGTCTGCCTGTCTCTCTGTCTGCCTGTCTCTCTGTCTGCCTGTCTCTCTGTCTGGCCGCCTCTCTGTCTGCCTGCCTCTCTGTCTGCCTGCCTGTCTCTCTGTCTGCCTGCCTCTCTGTCTGCCTGTCTCTCTGTCTGGCCGCCTCTCTGTCTGCCTGCCTCTCTGTCTGGCCGCCTCTCTGTCTGGCTGCCTCTCTGTCTGGCTGCCTCTCTGTCTGCCTGCCTCTCTGTCTGCCTGTCTCTCTGTCTGGTTGCCTCTCTTTCTGCCTGCCTCTCTGTCTGCCTGCCTCTCTGTCTGCCTGCCTCTCTGTCTGCCTGCCTCTCTGTCTGCCTGCCTCTCTGTCTGCCTGCCTCTCTGTCTGGCTGCCTCTCTGTCTGCCTGCCTCTCTGTCTGCCTGCCTCTCTGTCTGGCTGCCTCTCTGTCTGCCTGCCTCTCTGTCTGCCTGCCTCTCTGTCTGCCTGCCTCTCTGTCTGCCTGCCTCTCTGTCTGCCTGTCTCTCTGTCTGCCTGTCTCTCTGTCTGGCTGCCTCTCTGTCTGGCTGCCTCTCTGTCTGGCCGCCTCTCTGTCTGCCTGCCTCTCTGTCTGCCTGTCTCTCTGTCTGCCTGTCTCTCTGTCTGCCTGTCTCTCTGTCTGGCTGCCTCTCTGTCTGCCTGCCTCTCTGTCTGCCTGCCTCTCTGTCTGCCTGTCTCTCTGTCTGCCTGTCTCTCTGTCTGCCTTTCTCTCTGTCTGGCTGCCTCTCTGTCTGGCTGCCTCTCTGTCTGCCTGCCTCTCTGTCTGCCTGTCTCTCTGTCTGGCTGTCTCTCTGTCTGCCTGCCTCTCTGTCTGGCTGCCTCTCTGTCTGCCTGCCTCTCTGTCTGCCTGCCTCTCTGTCTGCCTGTCTCTCTGTCTGCCTGCCTCTCTGTCTGCCTGTCTCTCTGTCTGGCTGTCTCTCTGTCTGGCTGCCTCTCTGTCTGCCTGTCTCTCTGTCTGCCTGTCTCTCTGTCTGCCTGTCTCTCTGTCTGCCTGTCTCTCTGTCTGCCTGCCTCTCTGTCTGCCTGCCTCTCTGTCTGCCTGCCTCTCTGTCTGCCTGCCTCTCTGTCTGCCTGTCTCTCTGTCTGCCTGTCTCTCTGTCTGGCTGTCTCTCTGTCTGCCTGTCTCTCTGTCTGCCTGTCTCTCTGTCTGCCTGCCTCTCTGTCTGCCTGTCTCTCTGTCTGCCTGCCTCTCTGTCTGCCTGCCTCTCTGTCTGGCTGCCTCTCTGTCTGCCTGTCTCTCTGTCTGGTTGTCTCTCTGTCTGCCTGTCTCTCTGTCTGGCTGCCTCTCTGTCTGCCTGCCTCTCTGTCTGCCTGCCTCTCTGTCTGCCTGCCTCTCTGTCTGCCTGCCTCTCTGTCTGCCTGTCTCTCTGTCTGCCTGTCTCTCTGTCTGGCTGTCTCTCTGTCTGCCTGTCTCTCTGTCTGCCTGTCTCTCTGTCTGCCTGCCTCTCTGTCTGCCTGTCTCTCTGTCTGCCTGCCTCTCTGTCTGCCTGCCTCTCTGTCTGGCTGCCTCTCTGTCTGCCTGTCTCTCTGTCTGGTTGTCTCTCTGTCTGCCTGTCTCTCTGTCTGGCTGCCTCTCTGTCTGCCTGCCTCTCTGTCTGGCCGCCTCTCTGTCTGGCCGCCTCTCTGTCTGGCCGCCTATCCATCAGACCATCCGTCTGCCCACATGCCTGTCTTGAATTTGAATCTGCCAGGAAAACACTGCCTTGATATAAACTTCTTTACGAAGGTAAAGGTAAAGGTAAAATCCCCGTTCCCGTGCCATTAAGACATATTGGGGATGCGGTGTTAATCCCATATCTCCGCGACCTTCGGGACATGAACGTGTGATGTGGTCAGTATGGCGCCTGGCCGCATTTACCTTCCCAGATTACTCTGGTAAATATTTTAGAGAAGCTGAGTTTTGGGGGCGTGTACCACCAACACCAACAACAACAACACCAACAACAACAACACCAACACCAACAACAACAACACCAACACCAACAACAACAACACCAACAACAACACCAACAACAACAACACCAACAACAACAACAACACCAACACCAACAACAACAACACCAACACCACCAACAACAACACCAACACCAACAACAACAACAACACCAACAACAAAAATCCACTACTGGACCTTGAACCCGATGCCACTGGCTTAGTAACCCGAGCACCTAACCATTCAGCTAACCAGGCATACCTTTAATATACCATTAATATCAGCTAACCAGGCATACCACTAATATAATATTAATATCAGCTAACCAGGCATACCACTAATATACCATTAATATCAGCTAACCAGGCATACCACTAATATACCATTAATATCAGCTAACCAGGCATACCACTAATATAATATTAATATCAGCTAACCAGGCATACCACTAATATAATATTAATATCAGCTAACCAGGCATACCACTAATATAATATTAATATCAGCTAACCAGGCATACCACTAATATAATATTAATATCAGCTAACCAGGCATACCACTAATATACCATTAATATCAGCTAACCAGGCATACCACTAATATAATATTAATATCAGCTAACCAGGCATACCACTAATATAATATTAATATCAGCTAACCAGGCATACCTTTAATATACCATTAATATCAGCTAACTAGGCATACCTCTAATATACCATTAATATCAGCTAACCAGACATACCTCTAATATACCATTAATATCAGTTAACCAGGAATACCTCTAATATACCATTAATATCAGCTAACCAGGCATACCTCTAATATACCATTAATATCAGCTAACCAGACATACCTCTAATATACCATTAATATCAGCTAACCAGGCATACCTCTAATATACCATTAATATCAGCTAACCAGGCATACCTCTAATATACCATTAATATCAGCTAACCAGACATACCTCTAATATACCATTAATATCAGCTAACCAGACATACCTCTAATATACCATTAATATCAGGTAACCAGACATACCTCTAATATACCATTAATATCAGCTAACCAGACATACCTCTAATATACCATTAATATCAGCTAACCAGACATACCTCTAATATACCATTAATATCAGGTAACCAGACATACCTCTAATATACCATTAATATCAGCTAACCAGACATACCTCTAATATACCATTAATATCAGCTAACCAGACATACCTCTAATATACCATTAATATCAGGTAACCAGACATACCTCTAATATACCATTAATATCAGCTAACCAGGCATACCTCTAATATACCATTAATATCAGCTAACCAGACATACCTCTAATATACCATTAATATCAGGTAACCAAGAATACTTCTAATATACTATTAATATCAGCTAACCAGACATACCCCTAATATACCATTAATATCAGCTAACCAGGCATACCTCTAATATACCATTAATATCAGACATTAATGGTTGTTTTTCAGGCATCATCTATTGAACTATGTCACTTGTAATGCATTCCAATGATATTATTACTACACTTGCTACAAATATTGCTACATTTCTTACACTTGCACATACAACCACATCTCATACTAAAACTGTTATGTCTGCCACCTCTTTTACGGTAGTAATACTACTATTACAGTAGCAGCTCGATGGTTGAATGATGCGCAGAGAAGTCTAATGAAAGTCTGATATTGCCTAATCTTATATATCTTCTTATATTCTTCCCGTGCCGCTGAACGTCACATAGGGCTCGCAAGGTAGTTCGCCAATTTTTCCTGTCTTAGGCGAGCCTAATGCAGACAGAAAACAGAGATCAAGGTTAAAAACATGGCAAATATTTATAAACTACGTGTAAAAGAGAAGATAAAAATTCTTTGAAATTCCTTCAGAAGACAGAAGCTACAGAACCGGACAGACGTTGGCAAACTCAAGCTGAATAACAGAATAAGCATGAAGTTCATGGGAGAGCCAAAGGTGTATGGTGCAGTTTTAGAAAAACAAAGGCCAAAAAAAAAAAATGATAAGAAATGAGTAAACAGGCAATGAGATGAGCACCTTGAAATGTGAAACAGGGGTTATCTCTGCTATTTTAGTGCCATTTTTTAAGTGTCTGCCGCTTTGTTATTTTCGCCGTCCTTGATAAAGGCATATCGCCGAAATATTGAGTTTCTTTTTATTTCTACGTGCTCATTTCATTGCCTCTTTTGTCATTCCTTCTCATCTTTACTTCTTGCTTCTTTGTTTTTGGTAAGACTACACTTTCTATCTTTGGCTGTCTCAAGTTTAGCCAGTTTTCTAATATTTACCTTGGAGTCTGCGAGAGAAAACTGTGGATGAAATGACATCAAGACAGAAAAAAGAAGTGCAATACACTTCTTACATTAAACTTCTTGATTAGAGACACCAAGAACCACACAGGGATGTAAAATACAAACTCTTGCTTCTTCAGACATGACACATGATGATGACTGATTTGTAAGCTGTCTTCTTCTTCTTCTTCTTCGCCCTCAACAGAGGATTGCTCGCGATATGTCTCGGTTTGCTGTAATGCTGTGATATCTACGCCTTTTGACCAAAAATATCCGTCTTCGGCATGATATATACTTAGACCCGGAATTGCTAGTCATTTCTATCACTGCTCACTTGTCCGAACTTTGATCTGTCCCGTAGGACACCACATGGTGGTATACAACAGGGTCTTGGCCAGCTGTGGTTCGCCAACCTTTACGTAAACTATGAGCCCCTGACGAATGCCTTACTCAGCTCGAGCACCTGCATCCCCCCCCCCCCCCCCCCCCAGAAGTTTGTTCTAGAAAATCTTAGAATGTTGAAGTGTTGTCATTATTACACTTTGGACATGTTTATAGTTACCGTGCTCATCTGCTGTGAATGAAAATGGAAGCACGTACTCCGTAGCACCGTTGTGAACCGTGACGAATGAAAACGGCTGTAAGCCGAAACAGAACGCACAACCTCCATCATCTTTCTGTACTTTTAGCCCACAATCTAATCTAGCAGCAAATCTTACTTTAGCCTTACATTTTCCATTCCATTGTTTCGTTTAAAAAGAAAGATAGATTTTAAGAAAATGAAGTGAAAAGAAAAGATAACTAGGAAAAATATTTAAACACAAAGCAGTGTAATCAATGGAAATTTTCCAGAAAAGATATTGTCATGTGGTCCAAGATAAACAGAGCAGAAAATTATCAGTTATTTCCCTTCCTTCTTCAGTCAGTGTGGTCTGTGGCTTCTACTAATCTCCCTCTCTTTTGGTCTCAGAATCGGCTAGATTCCTCCTTTTTTTAAGTCCTTGTTTTAACAAATCTACCAAACATTGGGTATTTCTTGAACTCGACTTCCCCAGAGATAGATCTGTAGAATACATCGATCCCTGGGAGTACAGGGATTGATTGATTGATTGATCTTTATTTCAAAAGGGTTAAGAATTGGGCACGCAGGCCCGTCTGACATTCTGCCCTTTATCATACATCTTTCACTCTATTCCAGACATTCTACAAATATGCTGTTCATGTAACAAACATAACTAACATTGAAGCTGAGAGACATAAAATAAAATATAACATTTACGTTTCGCTCTAAAACATTCACTCAGTACAGAAGTAACTACACACATTATAAATGACTATCTACTAAACAAAATTTTCGGGACTAGTCAGAAAACAATTAATTGTATTCGGTGTCTGTAAGAGCAGTTTAAGATAACTTTTAAGTTTTATAATTCATGAAGGCATGTAGTCGACATCAAATAGATATTGGGAAAGCTTGTAGTTGTAGGAAGGAGTATAATTTATATTTTTTATATAGGATGGGAGGGTATTCCAAAGATGAGCAGCAGAATAACTAAAGCTTTTCTTGTAAAGATCAAGTCTAGGTTTTGGAAGACATATGTTGTTCAAGCGTTGGCTGCACTTTGGGCTAAATTTAAACAGGTTCCATAGATAAGGCGGGGCATGCCGTGAAAGAATTTGATGTAATAACTTGAAAGAATTTGAGGGGGGGGGGGGTCCAAGGACCAGCATATTGATTGGGTATTTAGCACTTTTTGATTCCTTCTACTTTTTAGAATTCATTGTGTGAGTACTCGTTCATCAGATCTCTTGCTTACTTCTTACTCGTCCTTTCGTGGTAGTGTTTTAAGTGCATGGCATTGATTTTAAAGACAAAAGTCTGGGTCTTTTATATATATATATATATATAATGTGGGGTCCATGGATGTTCTTAGGCCAAAATGGGGGTCCATAGCTGTTCTCATGCCAGAAAATGGATCCACAGCTGTTCTCGGGCTAGAGAGGGGGTCAACGGCTGTTCTCAGGCCAGAGAGGGGGTCAACGGCTGTTTCCAGGCCAGAGAGGGATCAGCGGCTGTTCTCAGCCCAGAGAGAGGATCAACGTCTGTTTTCAGGCCACAGAGGGGGCCAACGGCTGTTCTCATGCCAGAGAGGGGTCGGCGGCTGTTCTCATGCCAGAGAGGGGTCGGCAGTTGTTCTCAGCCCACAGAGGGGATCAACGTCTGTTTTCAGGCCACAGAGGGGGCCAACGGCTGTTCTCATGCCAGAGAGGGGTCGGCGGCTGTTCTCATGCCAGAGAGAAGAAGAGGAAGAAGAAGAAAAAGAAGAATAAGAAAAAGACGACGAAAAAGAAGAAGAAGAAGAAGCCGGTCCTCAACTCCCGAATAGTCAAAAGCTGTAAAAAAAAACTTGAGCAATCTCCACAGCCTGGCTTGATTCGTCTGTGTAGCAACCAGTCTAGTAAAAATACAGTATTCTCACCTGTATTCTCACCTGTACAACGAATTTTGTTAGTGCAGCAATAAGCCTCGTGATATATAAGTTTCTTGTGTACAAGTTTCGTATATGTACAAATTTCGTTTACATGCAACATTCTGCTCTGCTCAAATTTGCCTCTGGTTGTTCGTATGTTATCTGCTATCGGTTCACCTGGACGTCGCACTTGTTTATTATCAGTTTCCAATTCAGCGCACAGATTAAGGCCTAATGTATCATTCTGTAACCTGTAATATGTATGTTTCAGCCCAAGGAAATTTGAGTTTATAAAAAATAGTTGTAATTCATTTTGTCAATCGGCCAACGGCAAGCTACTTCCATGTTCCGGTAGGAAAGAGACAGAGAAAGAGGGAGAAAGAGAGAGAGAGAGGGAGAGAGAGAGGGAGAAAGAAAGGGTGAGGGAGAAGAGAAAGAGGGAGAGAGAGAAAGAGAGAGGGAGAAAGAGAGAGAGAGGGAGAAAGAGAGGGAGGGAGGTAAAGAGGGAGGGAGAAAAAGAGAGAGAGAAAGAGAGAGAGGGAGGGAGAAAGAGAGAGAAAGAGTAAGAGAGAGAGAGAAAGAGAGACGGGGAGAGAGAAAGAGAAAGAGAGAGTGGGAAAAAGAGTGAAAAAGAGAAAGAGAAAGGGAGAAAACGAGAGAGAGAAAGAGAGAGGGAGAAAGAGAGAGAGGGAGAGAGAGAAAGGGAGAAAAAGAGAGGGAAGGAGAAAGAGAGAGAGAGGGAGAGAAAGAGAGAGAGGGGGAGGGAGAAAAAGAGAGAGAGAGGGAGAAAGAGAGAGAGGGAGAAAGAGAGACAAAGAGGGAGAAAAAGAGAGAGAGAGAGAAAAAGAGAGAGAAAGAGAAAGAGTAAGAGAGAGAAAAGGAGAAAAAGAGAGAGAGATAGAAAGAAAGAGAGGGAGGGAGGGAATGAAAGTGTAGGAATATTTGGTATATGTAATTGTCTTTATCGTTTATCTTATATTTTATGGTCACAGGAGAATGTCTGGATGTTCTTATATTAAGTCTGTCCTGTGATCTGTCCTTCATTCTGCCATATTTCTCGTTCAATCCTGCACGTCAAAACATTACAATAAAACATAAAACAATAAAACATAAAACAATAAAACATAAAACAATAAAACACGAATAACGATTCTTCATCAAAAGGTCGTCAATTTATAATATGAACAGTAAGATCAATTTTTATCCATTTCTTTCAAAAATATTTTATTCCTTAGAAACGCACAATACAAACAAACAATACAAACACACAAAATAAACAAAATGTATAAACTAGGAAAAAAAGTAGGAACAGCTTTATTACTCAACGAACACAAAGTTGTGACGTTTCGGCGTGAGCCTTAATCATACAAAAACACACAGGAAAAAGAACTGGAAGATAAAATGTAAATTCACATGAATGTTATGTAAAAATACAAACAGTGGAATAACCGAAATCAATTAATACCTTGCACACATTAATACCTTGTACACATTAATCCCTTGTACACATTGTGGAGTTAAACATGTGTAAAACACAGGTCGTCCTATACATAAATCTCAATCTATCATCCTTAATGATTGAATGTCTGATTGCAATCAAAGGAAATAATTGGCAAGAAATGTACAACAACAAAAAAATGCTTATACTCTTACATAAAATTCAGTGACACATATTGTATGTGCACATATAACCATCATTGCATATTAACAGAATATCAAACTCTTACGTAGAACATTTATATTATAACAGAACTAAGATTATTCATGTAACATTTATCTATCACAATCATACCTTTGTGGCTCGGGAAGGATCAAAGGAATCGACAGCACAGCTTGCTTGCGTCCACATCACAGAATATAAACCATAACTAACCCACATATATATACACACACATCTATATCCATCGACAAATAACATACTCATTCGTGCTTAAGCGAGGACATGATCTCCTCCGATCTGTTAGCACCTTCCTACGTGCTAAACCTACAAAATCCCGACCGATTAAAATTTTCTCGCATCTCCTTTATATTCTAGATCAGTCGGTAGAGATTTTACTCAGAGTTGCGCACCCATGAGCTGACCACCTTTTTTTTTTTTTTTTGCTTTTGGTGTTAAAAACAAAGTTAGGTCTGCCCTTATTTCTGCCTATATTACAACAGAGAGGGAGAGAGTGGGGAGGGGAAGAGAGAGAGAGAGAGAGAGAGAGAGAGAAGAAAAAGAGAAGAAATTTTAAGATTCATCTAAAGATATGCATAAGGAAATTTCCAGACTATTTATATAATTTGTGAATACTCTACACCACCTTTCTCGAATAAGTATAGAAAACGACATTTGCAAAGTTCCATTATAAGTAGTCTTAAAACAGCCTTTCACTGGAAAGAATACTTATTTGTTTCCCATTTACAACATTAGCTACCTTCACAGACTAATCTTATTGTTTCTAGAGTAACGCGCGTTTTCTCACTTTACCACTCGTTCAAGTGTTGTTTACCCCGGCCTGCCATGATTGTAAAAGATGAAGGCGCCGATGGTTGTGATAAAGCAAGTACTAGTAAGACGCGGGTAGAGAGAAAGGTGTTAACTACTTGATAAGTGCTTTCTGTGTCTTTATGTGCTCTCCTGTTTTCTCTGTTGTCCCCGACAAAGTTGTATTGCCGAAATATTGGGCTGATTTGTTTTCCATTACAGTTTTCTTTTCATTATTATTATTATTATTATTATTATCCTGTTCTATTACAGTTTCTCCTTTTTCCTTCCTCTTTCCATCCTGATTTTGTAAAATAGACCTACTTACCTCATCTTACTTGGACTCCACGTGGATTAAGTCTGGAAAGTGAGTCTGCCGTGCTTTATATTTTCTAATGTGGAAACTTAGTTTATTAAATCTGCCTCATTGATGTTTGAAGTTATCTCATTAACTTCTACTCTCTGCCTCATTGATGTTTGAAGTTACCTCATTAACCTCTACTCTCTGCCTCATTAATGTTTGAAGTTATCTCATTAACCTCTACTCTCTGCCTCATTGATGTTTGAAGTTATCTCATTAACCTTTACTCTCTGCCTCATTAATGTTTGAAGTTATCTCATTAACCTCTACTCTCTGCCTCATTAATGTTTGAAGTTATCTCATTAACCTCTACTCTCTGCCTCACTAATGTTTAGTTGTGTTTCGTGTGAACACTGCTCTGATGTACGGGCCCGGAAATAATTCCTCAGATTTCTGTGCTGGAGAGTTTATAATTATATAACGCTGTAGTTTGATAGTTTGTTTTTCTCTATTCGCTATTTATTTATAGTTGTATCAATGGAAACAATAAAACAAATGAGAAATAACAACAAAGGAGGAATGGCTGAATGATGGGCAATGAGAAACTTGGGACGGGTAGTCTTCTAGGACATGACCGCCGCGAATGCGAGTGACGTCATATACACAAACAAACCGTTATCTTACAAATAAGAAGAGCAAGACGCATACCGCTAGAGGCGAACATGCATCAGATAAAGCTCTACCAAGCGCTCAAATGTCCACTGTATAATAATAATAATAAAGAAACAGTCTCGCACCACCTCTTAGAATGATCATCACTCAAAGATTTGCGACATAAATATCTGTCTAAACACCCAGATATCCAGAACAAACTGGATACATTTAAAGAGGACCCGCAGATACTCTACCCCTCGCTCCAAGCTGAAGAATACAAGTTCAGATGGCTGCTGACTCTGAGAAGTCAAGTGAAATTCATGGAAATAACTATTGTCGCCCTCTGTTGTTGTTTAGATTTACAGTCTCATTAAATTCCTACGATAATTTCTTTCGTCCCACGGGATCTAACTCAAGGTGATGGATGTGTGACCTGCTTCGTCTACATATGCCACAAACAAAACACGACATTTATTTTTGGATTAATATACTTTCGACTTTGTTGATTATCTAAAGTTGGAAGGGGAAAGTCCCAGAGTTTCTTGATC
Organism: Achatina immaculata; assembly: GCA_009760885.1. NCBI lineage: Eukaryota > Metazoa > Mollusca > Gastropoda > Stylommatophora > Achatinidae > Lissachatina > Lissachatina immaculata. Next base: position 4,412,369 of record CM019700.1, read on the forward strand.
AGGAAACGGACAAGATGCCGCCGACTTTCCTGTGGCCACTTTTCCCCGAGTTTCATCAAAGTTAATTCCCCTTAATCTTTGACTCTCTCTCGAGACTCCCACAAGCAGTACTGTTTGTCCTTCATGTACCTAACATATTCCGTGCTAGAAGCAGAAGCACCAACATCACATCATAGTCTGTGGCTTATCAATATACATTTCAACGTCTTTTCTACCTTGACGGTTTATCCTTACTGTTTAACATTTTCCCCCCAAAATAGCACCTCAAGCAGTCGTTTATATACAAGAGACAAATACAACTAAGCGCCGCCAACGCTCACAGCTTTACAGCAGTATCAGCTTCCCAATATGCTCTTTCCCCAGCCTGCCCAATTACCTTTCTCACATACAATTTTGGAGCCACCTTCCATTTTCATTTCTCTGTTCGGAAAATCATTGCTTTATGTTTGAAAACCATTACTTGCTTCTTCAGGAAAGCGAGACTTTATGACGTTTCAGTTATGAAAGTAGATGATGGTGAATGTTTCAGTTTTACAAATTATGTTTCAGTTAATGATCCAGACCCGTTTTGGAAAGAATAACATATTTCAACAGTGTAACACCTGGACAAGTAATCTTCGCTTTCTTTTCTTTTTCCCTTGCATTTTTGAAAGTTGTTATGCCTCCCCCTCCCCCTTTTTTTCTCTTTGTCTAAACTCCGTGTGGTTTTTATGGCCGTCACACGTAATTCAAATCCTTCACGCAGTTCACATTCTTAAGTAGCCTGTGTTGAGCTGTGGAACGTTTCTTTGCCTACTGCAGGTGCCAGAAGTTGTCAGCTAAACAGCAACAAAATAAACAAAACAAAAAAAAAAACTAGAGTGACAATATCTTCTCTGTGTGACGCAAAGCGTCAAAAATAACGAGAAAAATAACATTCCAAATTGTTTTTCATTTTACGACTTCTGAATGTTTAGTTCGTTCCTGAGTTTGTGAATAGTTTAACTCTTTCGCTCCTGTATTAATACTCATGCTCCCCCAGCGTAAATTTTGATGAGAAATTTTAGTAGAGAGAAACTTGAAGGAACCTGTTCTGTAACTTTACAATATGAGTAGGTTGGAAATGTGTTACTTTTCGTTTTATTTCGATTAAATATCGCTCCCAGCATTGATTCACCTAGGCAAGCAAGATCTGCCAACTGTGCCTGTGTTGTTTCGGAGTAAAAGAGTTAAAAATGAATCATGCTAGACAACTCTGTACCGTTATTCAACCAAAGAGACAGTAGCTTATGGCGCAGATCTCAGAACGGCGCAGTACTGACCTTCGACTGGTGTCATTTTATGTAGATTAGTTTTATATATATATATATATAGAGAGAGAGAGAGAGACTAGGTCTTCCGCTCTAGAGGGGGGGGGGGGGGCCACAAACTGGACCATAGTGACAGCCAGGAAAGAGTAAATGTAACTACATTCATGGAATGGGTGCTAGGTGGCACTGCAGCACACCTCACAAAGGTACCAAATAGTTTATATTTTCCACTGATTTTTTAAAAATCCCGATTCATTGTTTTGTTGATGAACTACTTTGCAAGTTGTAAGTGTTTGAACAAGTATATACTACTGGACAAAAGTTATGGGCCGGTTTTTTTCAGTTCTTACAAAAACAAAATCAACTGACTAACAAATAAGCCATTAGTACCAAAGAAAACAGCATTTAAAACTGAACAAATTCAATCATTTCGTTTGCAAATCGGAATAGGAATACACATACAGCAAGCTGGCGAAATCACTCACCCCTCGTCCAAAAATTCACAACAGTGGTCTTCAAATAGTAAACATGTTAGTGTCGCGTGTGGCCACCGTTCGCTGCCAGACATTCGACGCACCGTTGTCTCACTGAGTTAACCAGTGTTGTTAGGACAATGGAGGAAAAAAAAATTGCAAACACAGACTACTGTTTTTTTACCGCGACATTTGCTTATAATTATTATTCCCTCACTAACATGATACAATGGACAATGGGCTGTCAGTTCGCGTTTTTCTTTTCTGATTCTTAATCTGTGGTCCACCGAAGGATTTTGAGGATCTGAGAACCAGCAAATGGGTTACTCTATTAAAAAGAAAAATCTCAGATTATATGGGTCCTTTCCATTGCTTTATTTTCAATGAGGGGCCCACATCTGTTCTCAGATCGTGGAGGGTGAGGGGACCCACATCTGTTCTCAGATCTTGGAGGGTGAGGGGCCCACATCTGTTCTCAGAGCATGGAGGGTAAGAGGCCCACATCTGTTCTCAGATCGTGGAGGGTGAGGAGACCCACATCTGTTCTCAGATCTTGGAGGGTGAGGGGCCCACATCTGTTCTCAGAGCATGGAGGGTAAGAGGCCCACATCTGTTCTCAGAGCATGGAGGGTGAGGGGCCCACATCTGTTCTCAGATAATGGTTGGGGGGGGGGGGTTCACAGCCAAATAAAAAGCTTAAGAAGAACCACTGGTGCAATACAAAATCATATACGAGGGTCATAATAAAAGTCTTGAGCAAACTTTTTTTAAAAAATCATAATTTATAGATAGAGAAAATATAAATGTATCACCTTAATCTGCATCCTTTGCACTTTATGTAGATGTCACATGGCGTCACCATCATGTGCCACGTGACCACGAGGAGCAGAAACAAACTGGCGAGTGCTGAAGTTTCGTTTCATCAACGTGCTGTTATTAAGTTCCACGTTAAAGAGGAAATCCCCGCTGCTGAAATTCACCAAAGACTTCAACTTGCTTATAGAGATGTATGTATGGGTGCTAGCAGTGTTAGAAGGTGGATGAAACATTTCAAAGATGGAAACACGAGCATCCAAGATATGCCTCGCAGCGGTCGCCCTCGAACTGCCTCCACTAAAAAAAAAGGAAAGGGTTGCCGACATCATTAAAGACATGCATGTCACAGTATCTGAAATTGCTGTAAATCTTGGAATAAGTCACAGTACAGTACAGGAAATGATTGAAACCCTAGGCTATAGAAAAGTTTGTGCCCGCTGGGTCCCACAGGAGAGAACGTCCAGAAAGCAGTGCGTCTGTGCCGTCGGTCAGCTGGAACGGAATTCTATCAGGAGGGTATTTTCAAACTTGCAGAGCGATGGGAAAAATGTATGCAGAGAAATGGAGATTATGTTGAAAAGTGAAGAAAAAGATGCAGCTAAAGGTGATACATTTATATTTTCTCTGTCTATAAATTCTGATTTTGTAAAAAAATATTTGCTTGTGACTTTCGGTATAACCTCGTTATAATAAAGATCATAACTGCAGTTGAATCAGGCCCTTATAATAGAAAATGAACGATAAAGGTCGGATGGAGCGGGGGCCCCCACCAAGGAATCCCTAAGGGCCTGGTGTTTGCTAATCTGTTAGCGAAAGTTAATCTATCAATGAAAGTTAATCTATCAATGAAAGTTAATCTGTCAATGAAAATTAATCGAAAGGCCAGGTCTGTATTTTTATGAATAAAATTGACATTAGAGATTGCAGAAACATGCGACATATAAAATATAGGACCAGAAAAACGAATGAAAAAAAGTTGTAAGAAGACCTTCAGAACAAAGAAATTGGGATTAAAAACCAAAAGGAAAAAAAAAGGATCAAAACTGTCCATAAGGCAATCTGACAATCACTGGAAATACTCAAGGGGAAAAGAAGTAAAGAGACTAATAGAAAAATACTGTTGGGTAAAGAAAGTAGCAGAATATGGAGGAATATGCTGTATCAGAACGAGCCGTCATACAAGTCAAAACATCCATGCTCCTTTTTTTCCTTGCGTTCTTATTTGTGGGGCCCTCCAAGAGAATTTCTATAATCCAGTGTAACACTACCCCCCCCTCAAAGTCCTCAGAGCCCACCCTTAAAAAAGGAAAACCTTTCCGGACCCTGAAGCATTGCACGGACTGGATCCCCTCCTCATAGGGCCTGTCTGAACCTCCCTCCTCATAGGGCCTGTCTGAACCCCCCTCCTCATAAGGCCTGTCTGAACCCCCCTCCTCATAAGGCCTGTCTGAACACCCCTCCTCATAGGGCCTGTCTGAACACCCCTCCTCATAAAGCCTGTCTGAACCCCCCTCCTCATAAGGCCTTTCTGAACCTCCTCCTCATAAGGCCTGTCTGAACCCCCCTCCTCATAAGGCCTGTCTGAACCCCCACCTCATAGGGCCTGTCTGAACCTCCTCCTCATAAGGCCTGTCTGATCACCGTCTGAACCCCCTCCACTTAGGGTCTGACTGAACCCCCTCCTCAGTGGCCTTGACGGAACCCCCTCCACATAGGACCGGGCTAGTACCCCACCATTGGGAGTCTTCGAGAAGGATTTTGTAACGGGTGTAAAACTATTTCCATCCCCACCTCCACCCCTTTTTTTGTTTACCAAACTTGTTAGGCCTTTCATCCCTTACCCTTTAAAGCAGGGGAAGGCCCCCCTCTCCGACAGTGGATTCTCCCCCCCCCCCCCCTTCCCCTCCATTTGTTAGATCTGGTGTCTTGTTAGAAATTATCTTAGCAAATATGCGAGAGTGGAATGTCGGGAGAACTCCGTTGAAATGATATTTATGTATGTGTGTATGTATGTACAAGTGTGTGCGCTATCTTGTTAGATCATTTAGCTCTTATGTAGCTCATTATCCTGTATTTGTGAATGTAATATTTTCATCTTGCATTCTTAGATATTTTTAAATGTAATTTGTATACTTATATTTCACATAGTTTCATCTTGCATATATATATATATATTCATGATATTTTGTATACCTTATTAAATCGAGAGTGTGCGAAGAATGAAAGATGGAGTGATAAAGGGCAGAATGTAAGACGGGCCTACACATCCAGTTCTTCACTCTTTTTAAGAAATAAAGATCGTTCATTCATTTCATCCCCCCCCCCCTTCCACACTTTCACTGGCTCTATGCTTATTTGTTATATATCATACGTGTACATTTAATGTTTTTTAAGAAATAAACATCGTTCATTCATTTCATCCCCCCCCCCCCCCTCCACACTTTCACTGGACTTGCTTATTTGTTATATATCATACGTGTACATTTAGATGTTCTCTTCTGTCTCTATGCTTATTTGTTATATATCATACGTGTACATTTAGATGTTCTCTTCTGTCTCTATGCGTATTTGTTATATATCATACTTGTACATATAAATGTTCTCTACTGGCTCTACTTCTTTGTCCCGTATACGTCTGTGCATAAACAAGACGAAGGCCAAAATGTAACACCGTCATGTGCCCTTCAAGAACTCAGTATATTTATATATTTTAGCATTCTTCGGTGCCGAAATCTGTTCTTCTTCTTCTTCTTCTTCGTCTTCTTTTCCATTCCATGTTTGTAGCCTCAGACGTCTATCATGTCCGGATAAATTGTGCAGTCTTTTGTAGGATGTGAGAGATAAGAGAAATGATGACTGAGCTAAAACTGCTTCTAATAATACAGTAGATGGTGTTGTATAGTTTAGTTTTACACACAAAAGAGACCCCCACCATTTTGCGCCCCTCTTTCTTACAAAAAGAACACCAAAGAAGCTAAGTGTTTAATTTTTCATTTTTTTCTGTTTTTATCTTTTGTGCTGTTTTGTATGTGATCCTTGAAAAAAGGGATTTGCCGAAATATTTGATTGTTGTAGGTTCCTCATTTATACGTGCTCATCTTGCTTTCTGTCATTCTTCTTTCTGTCCACTTTTTTCACTGTTTCTATCTTATTATAAAACTGGACCATACACCGCCATCAACTTCATAGTCTTTCGGAGCACAAGCTTTACATTCCAATGTTTGACTCTAATGGAGCTTCGTGTGGCCACAGCTGGATTTGTATAAACTAGGGAAAAAGTAATCATCATCATCATCAGGTGCCGTGCCGACTGGCGTTGGCTATTATGCTTCTCCAGAGTACGCGATCCTTCATGCAGGCCATCAGTTCAGTTGGTGATCTCCTCTCACACCATCCCGTCAGACTGTCCAGTATCATTTCTCTTGGTCTTCCTCTTGATCTTCTTCCTTCTATTTTTCCCGTTGTTATAATATTTTCAATGCTCCCTCTTCTCATTGCATGTCCTAAAAAAGTAAGAACAGCTTTATTACTCAGCGTTTACAACGATGTGGCGTTTCGGCGCTAGCCTTCTTCATACAAACACAAACAGGACAAAGAATCAGACACAGGAGACAAAGTGTAGATTCACGTGAAACTCACATAAAAGAAATAATTTTTTTTTAATGAAAAAATGAAAAAAAAATGTATGAACAATGGAACTTATCTAAGTCTTGGAAAAACTTAAGATATAACTCGTAAAACAGCTTTTTCAGACCGCCGTTGCTATATTTGTTATATTTGGATTTAGGCTTCTTGCTAGAGAGAGAGAGAGAGAGAGAGGCAGGTGGGTGGGTGAGTGGGTGGGTCATAGCTACAAGATACACCCAGGAGTCTGAATTTCCGTCCAGAGTGAGCAGAATGACTCCTTTACTTAAAACACATACGTCACAACTTAAACAAAAAGGCCACAGTATAACACAATTTTCCTCCTAGTTCTATGCTAACAATGTCAAACATGGACACTAACAGCCAAGAACAAAAAAAAAAAATCATCACGACAGAAATGAGATGTTTAAAGAGAATACTGAATGTGACAAGAAGAGACCAGGAGTGACACCATCAGGACAAAGGTTGGAGTAACCACCAGTATTACACTATATCAAGAAACAGCAAGTCAAATGGTTTGGCCATGTTACCTGGTTACCACCAGACAGTACATCACAGACAACATTCACACTAAGATTTGTAGGTAACAGAGAAAGAGGCCGTCCAAGCAGGAGATGGAGAGAGGAAGTTACAGAAGCATTATTTATCCCATTATATGAAGTAAATCGTCGAGACCTATCAGGACGTCTACTTGTTCCCTCAACACAGAAAGGTATATGAGGAAGGAGACAAGTGTGCAGTTAGGATGAAGTGGTACAGGTGTGCTACAGGACGGAGACAAGTGTGCAGTTAGGATGAGGTGGTACAGATGTGCTGCAGGAAAGAGACAAGTGTGCAGTTAGGATGAGGTGGTACAGGTGTGCTGCAGGAAGGAGACAAGTGTGCAGTTAGGATGAGGTGGTACAGATGTGCTGCAGGAAGGAGACAAGTGTGCAGTTAGGATGAGGTGGTACAGATGTGCTGCAGGAAGGAGACAAGTGTGCAGTTAGGATGAGGTGGTACAGATGTGCTGCAGGAAAGAGACAAGTGTGCAGTTAGGATGAGGTGGTACAGATGTTCTGCAGGAAGGAGACAAGTGTGCAGTTAGGATGAGGTGGTACAGATGGTGCTGCAGGAAAGAGACAAGTGTGCAGTAGGATGAGGTGGTACCAGATGTTCTGCAGGAAGGAGAAAGTGTGTGCAGTTAGGACGAGGTGGTACAGATGTGCTGCAGGAAGGAGACAAGTGTGCAATTAGGATGAAGTGGTACGGGTGTGCTACAGGACGGAGACAAGTGTGCAGGTAGGATGTGTGACAGGGTGAGGTAGTACAAGTGTGCTCGCAGTCTGCAGTGCCCCGTGTGTAGTCAGAAGATGCTTGTGTTCTTGACGTGAGAGTTGTGGCATTTGTTCATTAGATTATGGCTTGTGCTCTCTTAATGAAAAAAGCTGTCCTTACTCTTCAAACTGAGCCTAATTGTGAGAAAGAGATTCGAAGTAAAAGAAAAAAAAATAGATATAGAAACTTCTGTTAGGAATAATTCAAGATAAAACCAAACATTCAAGTAATTTCTAGCCAGAGACAGTCACGTCAGAGCCCAATCTGGCATGTGGCAAGGAAAAGAACAGAGAGATGATGATAGATCAGCAAAGATGACGATAATAAAACAAGGAAAAGAACAGAGAGATGGTGGTAGATCAGCAAAGATGACGATAATAAAACAAGGAAAAGAACAGAGAGATGGTGTA
>CM019700.1:5145987-5295987 GCA_009760885.1 Achatina immaculata
TGAGACTACTGGAATATGAAAGTGTAAAATGATCTGTATTACACTTGGCCATATTTACCTTCCCAGATTTCTCTGGTACCAATCTTTAGAGGCTGGGCGGACCACAGGGCCTTTTTGTTGTGTGCCATAAAAAAATCGCACTCTGGGGACTTGAACCTGGTACCTCCAAATTAGTAAAATAAAATGCCTAACCACTCAGCTAACCAGGCCGCTCCACTTCCTTAATTTTATTCATATAAAATGAATATTGTACATGTTGGCCAAACTACGAGGGTCATACCAAAAGTTGTGAGCAAAATTTTTTTAAATTTAGAATTTATAGATTGAGAAAATATACATGTATCACCTTAATCTGTATCCTTTGCATTTCAGGTCGTGGCCGCTACCCTTCCTAGTTGTGACCAGGATGGAGCTTTTGTCCAGGAGGACGAATCCTCGCCACTAGTGACTTCTACCCCTGGGTTGAGCCGGTTTAGGCATTTCCCAGTATGGGCATGTTTGGGACGGGACCGACCTCTAGGGCAGAGGTACTGTGACATTCATAGCCTTCAAGATTCACCCCTGGTATGAGCCGGTTTAGGCAAAATTCACCAGTATGGGTGTTTATCAGGCGTTACCGACCTCTAGAGCGGAGGTGGCATGACATGTCTAGCCATCGAGTTCCACCCCTGGTGTGTGCCGGTTTAGGCATATTTCACCAGTGTAGGTGTATTTCGGACGTAGGCGGCCTCTAGAGCAGAGGTGCCGTGGTATAGCTCTCGTAGCGATACTACTGGACATACCAGGTTAAACTTCACTTTCCACCACCTTTTCCCATCGGCGCCGCACAGCAACCTTTATTTCCGCATTTACTTCCTTAACCGGGAGGAGCTTCACTCCACGCGCGGCATTTGAAAAGTCAAGCCAGCAGTGACTTAACCTCTGGGACAAACCGGTTCATGCATTTCACACGATATGACTGCACTCAGGACGTGGCCGACCTCCAGACCAGAGGTGCCGTGATTTGACTGTTTGCTTCGCTTTATTCTTTCAACCACCTTTTCCGCAGTGATGCTGCGCGGCAACCTCATTTGCAAATTTCTTCATTGGCCGGGAAGAGCACCGCTCCACGCACGGCAGCTGAAGATCTCGCCAACAGCGGGTCTCATTCTCATTTCTGACCACTTTCCTCACTCTTATTTCTTCCCACTTTCCTCACTCTTATTTCTTCCCACTTTCCTCACTCTTATTTCTGCCTACCTTCCTCACTCTTTCTATCTTCTTTGTAAAACTGAACCATACACCTCTGTCTACGCTCATTATTAGAACCAGTTTTACCGCAGTCATCGTTTCTCTTATCTCTCGTTTTCGGCAATTGTCTTAAGTTTGCTCTGATCTTCTCTTCTGGGGTCTAGTGTCGGCAGCTTTTATGTATTTTAAAAAGAGGTACTGTGATTTTAAAAGTCTGGTAACCACTGTTAGGACGAAGCAGCGCTTCATATATTCTCTTGCGCAAATTTCAACTCTACGGAACTGGATTAGAGAGTGAGGAAAGTGAACAGAAAGGCCTTGCTTTAAACATCAAAAAGACAGAGACTATGGTTATATCTAAGAAACAGAATCCACCAAAATGCAGTGTAAAATTAAATGGAACTATCCTAAATCAAGTGCAGAAATTTAAATACCTTAGAGCAGTAATAACTTCAGATGGGAAATGCAGAACAGAAATTAGGAACAGAATAGGCCAAGCAAAGACTGCATTTCAGAGTATGAGAAACATATTAACCAACACATCTTTATCAATGAATGTTAGAAAACGAGTCCTAAAATGCTATATTGAACCTATTTCGTTATATGGAAGTGAATCATGGACAATAGGCATCTTACATCTTACATCTTACATCCTTCCCGTGCCGCTAAAAGTTACATGGTAGTTCGCTCAGATTTCCTGTCTTCGGTGAGTTTTTCAATCTCATCAAGAGATGTTATGTGAACTGAACTGGCCTCTCTTAACAATATCCTCTTTAGAGTTCCATGTGGTTGATCTCTTTTTTTTTTTTTTATTCGACACACTTGATAGATTGGTGGGGATCCTCTGATTGTTTCTTCTCATTACATGGCCGACGTATGTCCATCTTCTTTTTTCTGACCACCCATGAGATAGATTGTTGACAATAGGCAGGTCTGCACAAAAACCATTGGAAGCAGCAGAAATGTGGTTTATTAGAAGAATGTTGCGAATTCCCTGGACAGCAAAAATAACTAATGAAGAATGTATGAGAAGAGCTGGAGAGACAATGTACCTTCATAGGACATGCAGTGAGAAGAGGGGGCATTGAAAATATTATAACAACAGGAAAATAGAAGGAAGAATATAAAGAGGAAGACCAAGAGAAATGATACTGGACAGTCTGACGGGATGGTTGCCCATCCAGTCCAGGGTTGGACTTTCTCACCGGAAACTCAGCGTGATTAGGATACGCAGACATCCCCGCCGGGTGAGAGGTGGTTGCCTATCTAGACTTCCCTGGTCCAGTGTCTCCGACTTCAGCATTTTGCGGTCGTGGCCGCTACCCTTCCTAGTTGTGACCAGGATGGAGCTTTGTCCAGGAGGACGAATCCTCGCCACTAGTGACTTCTACCCCTGGGTTGAGCCGGTTTAGGCATTTCCCAGTATGGGCATGTTTGGGACGGGACCGACCTCTAGGCAGAGGTACTGTGATTCATAGCCTTCAAGATTCACCCCTGGTATGAGCCGGTTTAGGCAAAATTCACCAGTATGGGTGTTTATCAGGCGTTACCGACCTCTAGAGCGGAGGTGGCATGACATGTCTAGCCATCGAGTTCCACCCTGGTGTGCCGGTTTAGGCATATTTCACCAGTGTAGGTGTATTTCGGACGTAGGCGGCCTCTAGAGCAGAGGTGCCGTGGTATAGCTCTCGTAGCGATACTACTGGACATACCAGGTTAAACTTCACTTTCCACCACCTTTTCCCATCGGCGCCGCACAGCAACCTTTATTTCCGCATTTACTTCCTTAACCGGGAGAGCTTCACTCCACGCGCGGCATTTGAAAGTCAAGCCGCAGTGACTTAACCTCTGGGACAAACCGGTTCATGCATTTCACACGATATGACTGCACTCAGGACGTGGCCGACCTCCAGACCAGAGGTGCCGTGATTTGACTGTTTGCTTCGCTTTATTCTTTCAACCACCTTTTCCGCAGTGATGCTGCGCGGCAACCTCATTTGCAAATTTCTTCATTGGCCGGGAAGAGCACCGCTCCACGCACGGCAGCTGAAGATCTCGCCAACAGCGGGTCTCATTCTCATTTCTGACCACTTTCCTCACTCTTATTTCTGCCCACTTTCCTCACTCTTATTTCTGCCCACTTTCCTCACTCTTATTTTGCCTACCTTCCTCACTCTTTCTATCTTCTTTGTAAAACTGAACCATACACCTCTGTCTACGCTCATTATTAGAACCAGTTTTACCGCAGTCATCGTTCTCTTATCTCTCGTTTTCGGCAATTGTCTTAAGTTGCTCTGATCTTCTCTTCTGGGGTCTAGTGTCGGCAGCTTTTATGTATTTTAAAAAGAGGTACTGTGATTTTAAAAGTCTGGTAACCACTGTTAGACGAAGCAGCGCTTCATATATTCTCTTGCGCAAATTTCAACTCTACGGAACTGGATTAGAGAGTGAGGAAAGTGAACAGAAAGGCCTTGCTTTAAACATCAAAAAGACAGAGACTATGGTATATCTAAGAAACAGAATCCACCAAAATGCAGTGTAAAATTAAATGGAACTATCCTAAATCAGTGCAGAAATTTAAATACCTTAGAGCAGTAATAACTTCAGATGGGAAATGCAGAACAGAAATTAGGAACAGAATAGGCCAAGCAAAGACTGCATTTCAGAGTATGAGAAACATATTAACCAACACATCTTTATCAATGAATGTTAGAAAACGATCCTAAAATGCTATATTGAACCTATTTCGTTATATGGAAGTGAATCATGGACAATAGCATCTTACATCTTACATCTTACATCCTTCCCGTGCCGCTAAAAGTTACATGGTAGTTCGCTCAGATTTCCTGTCTTCGGTGAGTTTTTCAATCTCATCAAGAGATTTATGTGAACTGAACTGGCCCTCTCTTACAATATCCTCTTTAGAGTTCCTGTGGTTGATCTCTTTTTTTTTTTTATTCGACACACTTGATAGATTGGTGGGGATCCTCTGATTGTTTCTTCTCATTACATGGCCGACGTATGTCCATCTTCTTTTTCTGACCACCCATGAGATAGATTGTTGACAATAGGCAGGTCTGCACAAAAACCATTGGAAGCAGCAGAAATGTGGTTTATTAGAAGAATGTTGCGAATTCCCTGGACAGCAAAAATAACTAATGAAGAATGTATGAGAAGAGCTGGAGAGACAATGTACCTTCATAGGACATGCAGTGAGAAGAGGGGGCATTGAAAATATTATAACAACAGGAAAAATAGAAGGAAGAATATAAAGAGGAAGACCAAGAGAAATGATACTGGACAGTCTGACGGGATGGTGTCAGAGGAGATCACCAACTAAGCTGATGGTCTGCATGAAGGATCGTGTACTCTGGAGAAGCATAATAGCCAACGCCAGTCGACTTGGCACAATATGATGATGATGATGATGATGATGATGATGATTAGAGAAAGTGAAAAACCAAAGCCAAGGCAAACAAAAAAAAACACATAAAACTAGCAGTGTATCCTGCCAACATGTTTAATTTGAGGTGTCCAGCAGAAACTCATCCCTGAGCTTCCGTATCAGAAGACAGTTTTTGTGTCGCAGTATCAAAAACCTATCGCAGCCCAAACAATGGCCGTGAATGGAACAGCAGCCTTCCAGATCCCAGCTCACAAAGGCCTTTCTTTCGTTAACAATGGAAGCCCCATTTTCAAATAAATTGAACTGGAGTGGATCCTATCAGGTAATTCAGAAATGTCTGCAGCTGTAAGTGTTTGTTTTCTTAGCTACGAACCTGGATCACTGCTGTCCTGTCAAACTGTTTATTTCATTTTGTAAAACAGGAAAAACCTGAAACCAGATTTGGGTGGCAGACATTTTCTGACCTGGTAGTCAATGCAGATACAACATACGCTAGAGTAAGGGGTTGGCGAACCATAGCTGACAATACCTTATCCCATCTCTCCGTTGATACAGGCATAGACTGGCTAACGGCCGACATAGTCCCCATGGTGGTGGAGTCTTCGAAAGAAGTATTACCCAATCCCTGTTATTTAATTTCAGGCAGGGACTGGAACCCCCCCCCCCCCACCTCGATGTATCCTGCTCCCAATAAATCACAGCATCGACTGCAAAAAAAAAACCATGCTCGCAGTTCTAGAGAGATAGAAGAAGAAGAAGAATGCCAAGAAGAAGAAGAATGCCAAGAAGAAGAAGAAGAAGAATGTGCCAAGAAGAAGAAGAAGAATGCCAAGAAGAAGAAGAATGTCAAGAAGAAGAAGAATACCAAGAAGAAGAAAGCCAGGAAGAAGAAGAAGAAGAATGCCAAGAAGAAGAAGAAAAATGTCAATAAGAAGAAGAAAACAAGAATGTCAAGAAGGAGAAAAATATCAAGAAGGAGAAGAAAATGTCAAGAAGAAGAAGAAAATGTCAAGAAGGAGAAGAAAAATGTCAAGAAGAAGAAGAAAAATGTCAAGAAGAAGAAGAAGAAGAAGTAGAATGTCAAGAAGAAGAAGAAGAAGAAGAATGTCAAGAAGAAGAAGAAGAAGAAGTTAAAAGTGGTAATATATTCGAGAAGAGAATCTACCAGAAATAAACTGCTCGGACATCTCCGAGAATATCAAGCACAATGAGAAGAAGCAACAGAACAATGCCAGGAAACAGATGAAAAAAAAAATACTGGTCTTCTCCCACTTCCTCAGCCTCCACCCCACCCCACCCCTTCTCAAATTCCCCCCCCCCCCTAATGATCGCCATGTTCCAAAGATCGATCGTTAATGAACTTAGAGTAAGAATTCATGTTTAGCCAAAATCTCTACTATCTAATTTCCATAGAAACCGCCCACACACACACACACACATACACACACACACACAAGAACAAACAAATACTTCCGCGTCACCCATATTTTGAAAACTAGTCACCCTGTCACCCATATTAAAGAGCAGTCACTCCGTCACACTTAATTCCCCAGAGATCAGAAATCATAAAATAAGAAAAAATAAGGGGCCATTTAAAAGGAGCACTAGAAGTGTCGCAAACGACATCGCTTTGCCGAAACTAAATCCGATATATGGGTTGTCGTAAAAGACCCCTTTTACAACTGCCGTCACCGTAAATTTCCGAGGAGACGTCGTAAGTTACCAGTCGCTAATAGGTTCGGTTCCTGTTCTGAGGTTCGAATTCGGCTTTTGATTGGGGGCACCTGTTGCCGGTTCATGTAGATACATCAAGGGAAAGAATATGTAGGTTTTGTGGAAATGAAAACAACCTCTCCAGAGTTCACATCCCTTTCCATATTAAAACTATGCTGCCAGATTTATTAGTTTTTATGTTAGTATTTGAAAGAGATCCAACAACACCAAGAACAGAAAACAGCAACAGAAAGTCATCTTCTTCTTCTTGTTCTTCTTCTTCTTGTTCATCATCATCATCTTCTTCTTCTTCTTCTTTTCTTGTTGTTGCTGTTGTTGTTCTTCTTCTTCTTGTTTTTGTTCTTCTTCTGTTGTTGTTGTTGTTCTTCTTCTTCTTGTTTTTGTTCTTCTTCTGTTGTTGTTGTTGTTCTTCTTCTTCTTCTTCTTCTTCTTTTTCTTGTTCTTCTTGTTGTTATTATTGTTGTTCTTCTTCTTTTTCTTCTTCTTTTTGTTCTTGTTCTTCTTCTTGCCCTTCTTCTTCTTCTTCTTCTTGTTCTTCTTCTTGTCCTTCTTCTTCTTCTTCTATCTCCATGAAATTGCAAGCTGGTGTTTTTGGCAGTCGATGTGATGAAGATGTTGAGACACAGCATCGTGTCAGCTTGAAACTGAACATTTTTTGTCTGTCCCTGAGAGCGTGTGCAAGAAGAGCCTGCCCACCTCTCCGTTGGTACCCCCCCCCCCCCCATCTTCCGTGATAAACCTACGTTGGCATTCCCCACCCTCCGTGACAAACCTATGTTGGTACCCCCCACCCTCCGTGACAAACCTGCGTTGGTACCCCCCCCCTCCGTGACAAACCTACGTTGGTACCCCCCCACCCTCAGTGACAAACCTGCGTTGGTACCCCCCCCCTCCGTGACAAACCTACGTTGGTACCCCCCACCCTCCGTGACAAACCTACGTTGGTACCCCCCACCCTCCGTGACAAACCTACGTTGGTACCCCCCACCCATCGTGACAAACCTGCGATGGTATCCACTCCCCATGACAAACCTGCGGTGGTATCCACTCCCCGAGACAAACCTGCGTTGGTTTCCCCCATCACCCCCCCCTTCACAGGGACAAACCTAGCCTGGTTAACGGGGCAGGGATCACCATAGTCGCCCTGGTGATGAAGTCTGATAAAGAAGTTGTGAACACGCCCTGCTTTTTAGCTTTAGGCAGGGACTGGACAAAAATAACCGCCATAACCCGCTCCACAGTCAACACGAGACTGGGGCCCAACACCATCACACCAACGCTAGATCAGTAGCTGGCCGTTCCATGGACATGAAAGAGCTGAGAAGAGAAGGGAAGAGAGGGGAAGAGAATAAAAAGAAAGAAAGAGAGGGGAAGGTAAGGAAAGAGACGGAAAGAGAGAGGAAGGGAAGAGAAGAGAAGAGAAGGAAAGAAAAAGAGAGGAAGGAAAAAGAAGAGAAGGAAAGAAAGAGAGGGGAAGGGAAGAGAAGGTAAAGAAAGAGACAGAAAGAGGGGGGAAGGGAAGAGAAGGTAAGGGAAGAGAAGAGAAGTTAATGGAATAGAAGGAAAGAGAGGGGAAGGGAAGAGAAAGAAAGAGAGTGGAAGAGAAGAGAAGAGAAGGGAAGAGAAGGAAAGAGAGGGGAAAGGAAGAGAAAGAAAGAGAGTGGAAGAGAAGAAGAGAAGGGAGGAGAAGAGAAGGGAAGAGAGAGGAAAGGAAGAGAAGGAAAGAGAGGAGAAGAGAAATAAAGAAAAGATAAGGAAAGAAAAAATAATGGTGTGGAAGAGAATGGAAGAGAACGAAAGGGAAGAGAGAAGAGAAGGAAAGAGAAGAGAAGGAAAGGGAAGAGAAAGTAAGGAAACTGAAGAGAAGGGAAACGAATGAAAGGGAAGAGCACAGAAGAGAAAGGAAGAGAAGAAGGGAAGACAATATACAAGGAGGACCATTAGAGCCAAAGTTTTCGGGGAAGAGAGCACGTGATGATGATGATGATGATGATGATGATGATGATGATGATGATGATGAAAAAATAATTGAAAAGAAATATACAAAAAATGTAGTAATTTATTTACTACAATATTTTTATCCTAAAGAGAAGAAAAAACTGAATATTATAATGACTTTTATTAACAATATTCTCCACACAAACGGAACCAGGTTTAGTAACTCGTGTCTCTATTCCAAACTTTTGTGCAAAGTACTCTCTGCGGAGAGTACATTTACCGTCGCACTTGTCCAGTCTCTGATTCTCCAGTTTACACGGTCTCGTAAAGGAAACTACTCCGTGGGTTTCCTCTGGCGGAACTCATTTATCAAAGTTAACAACAAGCATTACGGTGTTTGTGTGGGGGGAGTGTGGGAGGGGGCAAGATTGTTCACAGTTCCTGACCTAGACCAGTGTTAGAGTGATTGCAGGTCGGGAGTAACAAGCGGACCGATCCCTACCCTCAGCTAACCTCCTTGGCGGCGACTTTTGGCACTTGAAAGAGATCAAGCGGAATGACAAGATAAATATCCGGGGTGGGTTATTATCACGGGTGTATTGTGCTCGTAATACACCGGTCATTCAATGTCAGCTGTCTCGCTACACGAAAATGGCGACCCCGAAAAGTAACAAAGTCTCCTCCTATTAAAGCCCTGATCTTGACATGCGGTCTTTAGATTTTGAGAAATATGAGGTGGTCGTTTGGACGGAGTTTTATTTTTCCGCGTGGAGGTTGAGTTCTGGAAGATGCAAAGCCTCTGTTTTCTTAAAGGAGACTTTAAAAGGAGTTGTGTTTCCGTGGCAAGTCCCGAAATTATGGCCACGGAAGCGAAATCTACTGCCGGTGTCCAGAGAGAGAAGCTGTGGGAAAAGAAGGGAGATTATGCTGGCGTGACAGGTACAGCTTGTCAGGTCCAGCGAAATCGCAGCTGGTCAAAACCCTGAAGAAACCCTCATTAGCTGGCTCAGGTTGGTCAACGGGATAGGGATCATGATAGCCCCCCCCCCCCCCCATGGCAGTGGAATCTACCTGGAACAACAGTGTCCTAGTCCAGTGGCCTCAAGGGCGGTAACTGTATGTGGGGGAGAGGGGGATGAATGACGGGCCGCTACTAAACAAATCAACTAAACAAATAATTTACACCCCTGCAAGATGTTCCTTACGTGTTTAGTAGTTATACTGTCAACTTCCATAACTTGGCTTAGGATTTCCGTCTCAGTTTCAATGCTTTCATGTGGATCGCCCTTCTAAAACGTTAAGCTCGCCGAGAGTATCAGAGATTGAGAGGTGTATAAACGGCGATTGTACATGGCACTTGCCACTCGGCACATGATGATGATTCTTTTTTAACGTCTTTCTTAAACTCCGGAGGACATACTCTCGATAAATGCGAACATGCCGTGCTTGCCAGAGCAGTCTAAGTTAATCGTCGGAATGGTTGATTTGCAACGGGTTATATTATCAGCCTCGTAAAATGGGTACCAGAGAAAATCTGGGAAGTAAAGGCAGCGAGGAAAGGAACTGGTCACCCTACCTCATACGCTGATGACCCAGCATAATGAGGTCTCTAACGCTTCACCCCCTACGGCATTTGAAATGCTATGGGACTATCTTTACTTTTTTTTTACTCCCAGAAGAGTTTCAGACATCGGTCCAGAGCAAGATGAGAGGCCTGGGTGACTGTCATGTAATGCTTCCTCAGTCTTTCACCTCATCTATCCACTTTTTCCGTTGTCGTCCTCATATCCTATATCCAGAGGTTTTGGAATGGTATGGCGACCAGCTGGTTGTTCTGGATTCGTACGTATCAAATGCCCGAACCACTGAACTCTCTGATTTTTTATGTCGTCCTTGGCAAGTGTTTGTTGCCACCATTTGTCGGATCATTCCATTTCTCACTTGATCCCTTCTTGTCTTGTTTACTATTTTCCTATTTATCTTTCTCTCGTAGTATACAGGGAGTGTCCATGTCTGACGGGTTGGTGTGTGAGGAGATCACCAAATGACCTGATGGCCTGCATGAAGGATCGTATACTCTGGAGAAGCATAATAGCCAACGCCAGTCGGCACGGCACCTGATGATGATGATGATGATCCATGTCTGGCATTGAACTTCTGTAACAGTATTTACCACACTGTTTAGATTAACAACCTTCGGTATGCTAACGACACAGTACTGATAGCTGAGAACCAACAAGACCTGCAAAATCTCTTGGATAAAGTCGCTAAAGGAAGTGAACAGAAAGGCCTTACTTACTTTAAACATAAAAAAAACAGAGACTATGGTTATATCTAAGAAACAGAATTCACCAACATGTAGTATAAAATTAAACGGAACTATTCTAAAGCTGGTGCAGAAATTCAAATACCTTGGAGCAGTAATAACTTCAGATGGGAAATGCAGAACAGAAATTAGGAACAGAATAGGCCAAGCAAAAACTGCGTTTCAGAGAATGAAAATCATATTATCCAACACATCCTTATCAATGAATGTTAGAAAACGAGTCCTATAATGCTATATTGAACCTGTTATATGGAAGTGAATCACGGACAATAGGCAGGTCTGCACAAAAATCATTGGAAGCGGCAGAAATGTGGTTTATTAAAAGAATGTTGCGAATCCCCTGGACAGAAAAATTAATGAAAAATGTATGAGAAGAGCTGGAGAGACAAAATGCCAGTCGGCACCGCACATGATGATGATGATGATGATGATTAGATACATTTTTTTTTCTTTGCTTATCGGAAATATTAAAATTTATTGAGTCATGTATGTTTAAGTCCCTTAGATCTGAACTAAAAGCACTATTTCCCTTGTAGAGTTCATGTAGTTCAGCACGTGATTTAGCCTGTCTGTGTCTGTAATGGCATACAAAATTGTAATCATTTAATGTTATTTTGTACGGAATTCGGTGAGAAAAGTTGCGTGGTTCTAGTAATTTTGAGCAGGTAGCGGAATTTCTCGGGATTTTTTTACGAGTTTATTTAAGGAAAGTTTCTTAACTGTCAACGATTGGAATGTCTGTGTTGACTTACGAGTCTACATTTAATTTTAGAGTTTTAATTGCTTGTTTTAGGAACGAAAGTTCAATGTTATGTTGTTTACGACTTGTCAGCTTCATGGAGTTATGAATCTCATGTTATAGTGAAGGTCATAACAGTTATCTTTTTGCGTGAAAGTTTTGGACGGATGCCGGAGAAAATGCCTGTTATATAAAAGAATTCGGATCTGAATTTAGGAAAGAAAAAAGATGATTATTATGATGACTGTATTCGGAGTATGAGGATCGTGTGATAGAGGCAAGTCAGTAGTAGTTTTGTAGCGAATTCAGTCGTGTCCTAGTTGAGAGTAGTAGCGCTTGTGTTGTCCGTTTTAGGACAAGGTTTTCCTTGTAAAAGTTGTAGCGTCCTTGCTAAAACCAGAGCTTACTGTTTGTGTTTTCTTATTCTGGAAGATGAAGTGTTATTCTGGAAGTTGTTATTCATTCCAGGCGTTAGTAAGTACTGCGTTTGTGTAACTGCTTGCTGGTAGAATGTTTCTTCCTTATGGCACGGACTGCGTGCTCGGGAAGTTTTTAATGTTTCACTTTTTGTCATTGCTGTATGACAGCAGTTTTTCATACCATCGTCATATCCATCATCCACATCTTCTGCATCAATAAATTTGTTGTCTGTTGAATTTGAACAACGTTCTTGGCTGTTCCTACGTTTGAGTTACTGTTGCGTTGTAAGCTTGAATTATGGAGTCCAGATCTTCCATTGTTGTCCAGTGGAAGAAGGAGTGTGCCTGGGTGTACTGTTCTCTGAGTGTATCACAGAACACAAATCCTAGTCTCTCAGATCAATCTGTCTAATCTGATCCTGATCCTGAGAGAGAGAGAGAGAGAGAGAGAGAGAGAGTAACTAACTTTTATCCATAGTTGTTCCTCTGGACCCTTAAAGTCAACAGATACATCTTTCCTAGTGACATATTGGCACGTTAGTATTCAGTAAATCACAGATAAACGAAATACTATTTTACTTCAAGATGCTTGAGAACATATGGAAGTCAAAAGTTATAAGCACAAAAACCAAGTTAATATTATTCAATTCAAATGCAATATCCGCCCTCATTTATGCATGTGAAAGCTGGAAAACAACTAAGGAAATAGACAAGAAATTAGACCCTTTTGAAAACAAATGCCTACGGAAAATACTCGGTATAAAGTGGAACTAACTCAAGAATAACACAGAGAAAAGGCAAATGAGTGAACAACAACCTATCTCGTGGGTGTTCAAAAACAGAGGATGAACATATATCGGTCACGTGATGAGAAGAAACAATGGGAGGATCCCCAAACAAGCTATCAAGTGGAACACAACAGGCCGAAGAAAAAGAGGTCGACCACGTGGAACTCTAAAGAGGACAATGTTAAGAGAGACCAGTTCAGTGGGCATAAAATCCCTTGATGAGATTGAAAAACTCGCCGAAGACAGGAAATATTGGCGAACTACCATGTGACGTTTAGCGGCACGGGAAGGATGTAAGTTCTTCATCTTTTTGTTGTACTAATCTTTGGTCGTCTTCGTACATCAGTTCATTTAATTTCTCCAGTTCTGTTTGCTTTTGTGTGTGTGTGTGTGTGTGAGAGAGAGAGAGAGAGAGAGAGAGAGAGAGAGAGAGAGATCTGGTCCATATATACAATAAAAAGTAGGGGAGATAGCATGCATCCTTGTCGAACTCCCCCATGTCACCTTGAACCAGTTAGTCAAACCAGTGACTGTTCTGACTGAACACGTATTATAGTTGTAGAAGACTCTGATGTTGTCAAGCAACTGTCCTCTTATTTCATATGATTCTGATACTTCCCATGACTTGTTCTGGTGACTCTGACAAATGTCTTTCCTTGACACATAAAGGCCAACTGTGAACTTTTTATCGTGCTCGATAGCTGTCTCACTAAACTGTCTCATTGCGAAAATTGCGTCAGTACGCCCTCTGTAGTCTGTAACCAGAGAATGGCATCCCCACACTCCGGGGATATGGCACCCCCATATGTGCTCCGCCTTCCGCTCTAACACCCACTGAAGCATGCCCCTGCTGATGGAGCCAGTCACACACTTGTTATGGGTAAGGCGCGCTAAACCGTTCGGAAAAACATTCACTTCCTTTATCCCCTCCCACTTCGATCATCCGCCTGATGTGACTGTCGTCCTCCATTCGCAGCCTGACCAAGGTGACTCTTGAAGTCTCCTCCTTGTCCGTTCTTAGGGTACCCTGGATTGATGCCGCGCTTGCATCCTTGTCCGTTCCTAGGGTGCCCTGGATTGATGCCGCGCTTGCATCCTTGTCTGTTCTTAGGGTGCCCTGGATTGATGCCGCGCTTGCATCCTTGTCCGTTCCTAGGGTGCCCTGGATTGATGCCGCGCTTGCATCCTTGTCCGTTCTTAGGGTATCCTGGATTGATGCCGCGCTTGCATCCTTGTCTGTTCTTAGGGTATCCTGGATTGATGCTGCGCTTGCTTCCTTGTCCGTTCTTAGGGTGCCCTGGATTGATGCCGCGCTTGCATCCTTGTCCGTTCTTAGGGTGCCCTGGATTGATGCTGCGCTTGCTTCCTTGTCCGTTCTTAGGGTGCCCTGGATTGATGCTGCGCTTGCTTCCTTGCCCGCTCTCTCACTGCCCTTAACTCCCGCATGACCTGGACAGTAGATCCACGTCAAAATGGATAACCGAGAGCCCCCTAGACGCTGGATCCACTCCCTTGCCGAAGAAATGCCCAGTGATTCTCCGTAACATGCTCTGGGAGTCTGTTACAGTGACCTTGTGTGAGTCGTCCTGCTCCACCAACCAGGAAATTGCTTCTGACGCTGCCTGCACACCCTCCTCCTTTCCTAAATCCGAACTGTCCTTCTCTGGTGGCTCCGCTACGTACCTTGTTCTATTTCTCTCGCAGGGCTGACAGGAAAAAAAAATCCTAGCGAAACTTGAATAGAATTCATCGTTTAAATCTGAGCTTGTGGACCCAGCCGTACCAACACACGATCTGAGACTGCGTTATCAGTTTGTTACTGTATGTCACCGAATGAATAACAAACATTTAAGGGTTCGCGATATTGATGGCTATCAAGTGGAACATAACAGGCCGAAGAAAAAGGGGCAGACCGCGTGAAACTCTGAAGAGAACATTATTAAGAGAGGCCAAGTTAACAGGCATAAAATCCTTTGTTGAGGTTGAAAGACTCGCCGAAGACAGGAAATATTGGCGAACTACTTTGCGAGCCCTATGTGACGTCTAACGGCACGGGAAGGATATAAGATATAAGATAAGATATTGATGGTCCAAGACTTATATGTAGCAGGGAAAGTGGTCTTTAGATGTAAAAAGTGAGGGAACCACTGTTTAACTTATTCAATCAAGCTGTCGATTTAAGGATACAGGCTAAAGCCCTGCGATATTCTGAACCTCTTGTGGCCCTCTCGGGGATCTCGTGTGGTCCTTTCGGGAACCACACAGGAGATCACGGTACTTAACGAGGACCACAGGCGTAAATTCAGTAGGATCACAGTGCGGTCTTGGTGGTAGAAGCGAACGAAGAAGAAGAAGAAGAAGCTGTCGATTTGTAGAAATTCACGGACAGACCTCGTCCAGCGTTTCTGATGGTCTACTTTTGCATGAGCTCTACTGGAAGTTTACCGGGAGAAAGTAATAAGAGATGTCACTCTTGTCAGTCCTGAGCTCCATATGTCAGTGGTGTCCTTTACATGGGTTTGATTTCATGTTGTATCATCTTTTACTCTCTTTATTTAATCTCATCTCTCTCTCCTCCCTCCCTGTGTGTGTCGCTGTTTAGAAAATCTTTCTCTGTAAAACAATTATACCCTCTCTCATCTCTCTCTCTATTAAAAAAATGTGTCTCTGTGTAACAGTTATACTCCCTATCTCGCTCTCTTTCTCTCTCTCTCTTTCTCTCTCTCTCTCTCTCTCTCTCTCTCTTTCTCTCGGGGAGACCTGTACAGTTCTTTCACCTCTTGGTCTCTCGCGGTACACCGTTTACTCTATATTTATCCTTCAGTTTCTTCTTTAAAGCCTTCACAAGCTTCTTTTGGTTTTGCCACCTCTCTCTTCTCTCTCTCTCTCTCTTTCTCTCTCTCTCTTTCTCTTTCTCTCTCTCTTTCTCTCTCTCTCTTTCTTTTTCTCTCTTTCTCTCTCTCTCTCTCTCTCTCTTTCTCTCTCTCCTTCTCACTCTCTTTCTCTCTCTCTCTCTCTCTCTCTCTCTCCTTCTCTCTCTCTTTCTCTCTCTCTCTTTCTCTCTCTTCTCCATCATACCGAAGCCACACAGGGCAGACGCTGCTAGCAAACGACTTCCACGTCTTGTCGGTCCTTCGCTATTTTCTTGGTTGTCTCCCATGTCAACCCTTTGTTTACCAGAGTTTTCTCTGCTGTACGTCTCCATGTCTCTTTGGGTCGTCCAATGCTTCTTTTACCCTGTGAAGTCCACATCAAAGCTGTTTGTGGTAAACAAGTCGTTTGTCATTCTCATAGCGTTACCAGTCCATTGCAACCATCTCTTTTCAATCATTTTTGACCGTGGTCTTATGTCTGTTTTTCTTAACAAGAAGTGTGAAGACACAGTCCGATTAGGCAATCAGCGACCCATAGCTGATATGCTAGCGTCAGGGTTAGCGACCCATAGCTGATATGCTAGCATCAGGGTTAGCGAACCAAAGCTGATATACTAGCGTCAGGGTTAGCGACCCATAGCTGATATGCTAGTGTCAGGGTTAGCGACCCATAGCTGATATGCTAGTGTCAGGGTTAGCGACCCAAGGCTGATATGCTAGCGTCAGGGTTATAACTCACCAACGCCCTGTCCCACCTCCCCGTTGGTACCCCCAGTAACAGGCCTAGCCTGGCTAACGGGGCAGGGATCACCATAATCCCCATGGTGGGGGGGGGGAACTGCTAAAGACACACTGCACACCCCCTGCTTGTTAGCTGTACTGCCATAACCCGCTCCCACGCCGATACGATGCTGTAGACCAACACCTTCACAGCATCGGCTGCAAAGACCACCAGCTCGTAGTTACAGGGATGTAGCACAAGACAAGAACAAGAGGTCACTACTTATATTATTGTGCGTGAGCAGTCCTTCTATCTTACACGGACACTTGGTTTAGTAGTGAAGGTGTGAAGTGAAGTTGTCTAGTGAAGGTGGCTTGACCACCTAATAAGAACGAATCCTAGACATTACATAGAACTAGCTGTGTAATGCGACAAACCCCCCCCCCCCACCCTCACCCCCGAGGGTTGACCAACACAATCTGCGTAATGCGACAAAGCCCGCCCTGAGGGTTGTCCAACACAATCTGCGTAATGCGACAAAGCCCGCCCTGAGGGTTGTCCAACACAATCTGTTTAATGCGACAAGGTCTGCCCTGAGTGTTGTCCAACACGCTGTGTATTGTGACTAGGCCCGCCCTGAAAGCTGCCCAGGACAAGCTGTGTAATGCGACTAGGCCCACCCTCTAGGGTTGTCCAACACAATCTGTGTAATGCGACAAGGCCCGCCCTGAGGGTTGTCCAGCCCAAGCCGTGTAATGCGACAAGCCCAGCGCTGTGTACATACATCACTCTATTACGCAATCAGCAGTAGTGAGAATATTGATGGACCATTGCACGTTATTTGATTAATACAAGCAATTCAAATTATTAAAACACATTCCAGTAATTAATAGTAGTAGTCATAATAATTATTATAATGGCGATCCTTGTCATCTTAGGCCTGTTTAGCTGAGTGGTTGGGTGCTCGGCTTACTGATCAGGTTGCATCGGGTTCAGTTCCAGTGTAGCATGGCCTTATTATACCAGCAGTGGGAATTTTTTTGTTTGTTCTAGTACACACCAAAAAAAGATCCCAGGGTCCACCTAGCCTCTAAAAATGGGTACCAGAGAAATCTGGGAAGGTAAAGCGGCCAGGTGCGATACTGACCACATCAGACTTTCATGTGCCGAAGGTCATGGAAAATACGGGCCTAATACCGTATTCCCCAATAAGCCTTAATGGCATGGAAATGGGAATTTCACCTTTGTTTGTAACTTGTCGTCTTAGAAGACAGCTTAAAAAAAAAGACAGGTTTTAAGAAGACAGGTTTTAAGAAGACAGGTTTTAAGAAGACAGGTTTTAAGAAGACAGCTTCCAACTCTCGATTAAACTGGTGCAACGAAAACCACGGTGTCACCCAATCTCGCTTCTTCGGCCTACCAAGAATTCAGGCCCAAGCCCCGAAATACTCTGAACCTCTTGTGGTCCTCTCGGGGATCTTTTGTGGGCTTCTCTGTGACCACAGGGGTGACCACGGGACACATCGAGGACCACAGGAGTAAATTCAGCAGGATCACGGGGCGATCTTGGTGGTAGAAGCGAACGAAGGAGAAGAAGAAGAACTGGTACAGTAAGGTATAAGAGAAGCTGCTCTGTGTAATAAACTCATCAGCTTCCATAAACATCTGTGTCTTCTTAAAAGCTGTCTTCTTCTTCTTCTTCTTCTAATCCTCTTCCATCTCCCTGGAACTGAGAGCTGGTTGTCTCTGCAGCCGATGCTGTGAAGACGCTGAAGCATAACATCGTATCGGATTGGGAGCGGGTCATGTTAGCTCTTCTTTTCCGTCCTTGAGTGGAGGTAAAAATCAGGGAGTGTGTGATACTTCTTTAACAGACTCCACTGCCTTTATGTATAAACTAGGAAAAAAGTAAGAACAGCTTTATTACTTTACCGACCACAAAGTTGTGAAGTTTCGGCGTGAGCCTTAATCTTACAGACACATACAGGACGAAGAATTAGAGAGAGGAGGTAAAGTATAGATTCACACAGATTCACTTTGTAGTCGTTAAGTAATAAAGCTGCTCCTACTTTTTTCCTAGTTTATTACTGCAGTGCTTCGTTTATAGTTGTTTACTTATACACTAATTATTGTGTCCGCTGCCTTTGGGACCCTGGCTTGTTATTGGGGGTACCAACGGAGAGGCCGGACAGGGTCTTGGTCAGCTATGGTTCGCCAGCCCAGACGCCAGCATGTCAGCTATGGATCGCTGATTGCCAAAACGGGCACCGTCTTTGGTCCCTGGTTGAACCAATAAGTGATCAACATAAATCAGTCCAAGTTTCAACAAATGAATGCTTTTTTTCCTATTCGATTGAGAAACTACCACACACAAAAGTGTACCTACCTATCTATCTATCTATCTATCTATCTATCTATCTATCTATCTATCTATCTATCTATCTATCTATCTATCTATCTATCTATCTATCTATCTATCTATCTACCCACCTATATACCTACCCACCTACCTAACCTACGTACGTATGAATGTATGTATGTGTGTATGTGTATCTGTGTCTGTGTCTGCGTGTGTCTGTGTGTCTATATGTCTGTTTGTCTGTCTGCCTGTCTATTTGTCTTTCTATCTGTCTTTCTGTCTGTTTGTTTGTCTGTCTGCCTGTCTATCTGTCTTTCTATATATCTGTCTGTCTGCCTGTCTATCTGTCTTTCTATCTGTCTTTCTGTCTGTTTGTTTGTCTGCCTGCCTGTCTATCTGTCTTTCTATCTGTCTGTCTGTTTGTCTGCCTGTCTGCCTGTCTTTCTGTCTATCTGTCTGTCTGTCTATATGTCTGTCTGTCTTTCTATCTGTCTGTCTGTCTGTTTGTCTGTCTGTCTGCCTGTCTATCTGTCTTTCTGTCTATCTGTCTGTCTGTCTATATGTCTGTCTGTCTTTCTGTCTATCTGTCTGTCTGTCTATATGTCTGTCTGTCTTTCTATCTGTCTGTCTGTCTGTCTGTCTCTCTCTCTCTCTCTCTCTCTTACTGACTACTCCGCACAGCCCCAGAGAATGAGTGATGCCTAAATGTCCGGAAATCTAGCAGGACTTGTAAGGCATATCATAAATATAATAAGAAACGATCCTTGCCAACGCCTGTCCTAGGACCCCTTCAACTGAATAAATTAATAACCAGAAAAAAAAAACGAAATTAATACAAGTCAAGAAACTGATTTATTTAAAACTGCAACATTCAGCAAACTAATAACAATAACAAATTAGCCTTAAGAATTTCATAAAACACTCCAAATTCGCTTTTAAAATATTCAGCCAAAGGAAGGCTAAATATGTGAATGTCTTCCTGTTGCAGAAAACATTTAACGCTAAAATATAAGTTAATTAATTCTGCCATTTGTTGGTTAATTAGACTAAATGTTAATTACTCGAAAACGGCAGGAAATGAACAAAAGTTAATGAAATGAAAAATGTCTGTCATAAATTTCTGCTGCTCTTCTCAGTTCTATTCCGCGGGAGATGAAGAAACGTTTATAGCCGAAACTTCATGGAAAATAGGAAATACACAAGGGAGTTTGGCCTCTTTCAATCAAGCTAAGTGATGATTTTTTATCTCTTGTTTCAACTTGGCAGCTTCTCGTCTCCATTTTGTTAACGTCTTTGGTCTTGATTCCGTCCAAAATCTGGCCAGATCAGGAGC
This sequence comes from Achatina immaculata, assembly GCA_009760885.1. Taxonomy (NCBI): domain Eukaryota; kingdom Metazoa; phylum Mollusca; class Gastropoda; order Stylommatophora; family Achatinidae; genus Lissachatina; species Lissachatina immaculata. The sequence continues at coordinate 5,165,854 of CM019700.1, forward strand.
CACTTGACTAGAGTGACAAACAGGACTGAAAAGATTACGGAGAGTGTAGGGGATTACTTTGGTACGGCGGGAGAGTGTGGCAGATTACTTTGGTATGGGCCGAAGAGTGTTGAGATTACTGTAGTGTCGCTGGCATCGAGCTGTGAAGAGTCCTCGGCGAGTTTGTCCCGGCGAGAATGAAGGAAAGAGAAGCAAGGGAAGGCATTAAAGCGACATCTGTTAGACGAGAGAGAGAGAGTGGGGAGGGGGAGGGTGAAGAATCGCTACTCATTTTGGATGAGAATGGTTGTCAGCGAGCCGTAGCTGATTTGCCTGTGTGAGGGTTGGAGAACCATAGCTGGTCAAGACCCTGTTCTATCTCCTCAATGTTTGTGTCCAGTGGTGACAGTAGTCTGGCCCAAATGAATAGGGATCGGAGTGGGAAGTAGAGCCCCGGATGTACTGAGTACAAGGAACGTAACTGCGACACAACGCAACCAATGCTCTTTAGAGGGCTAACAACGAAGAAGTAGACGAGAGAGAGAGAGAAAGAAAAAAGAGAAAAAAGAGAAAGAGAAAGAAAGAAAGAAAGAAAGAGAGAGAGAAGAAAGAGAAAGAGAAAGAGATAGATAGAAAAAGAGAAACAAGATAAAGAGAGAGAGAGAAGAAAGAGAGAGAAATAGAGAACTAACGAACGAACATACTTTATTTTCAAAGGGTTAAGAATTGGGCCCACAGGCCCGTCTAACATTCTCCCCTTCATCATACAGCTTTCACTCAGTCATAGTCATTCAGCATTTGTTAATGAGCATAATAATCATGTAGACAAATTAAATGATTACATAAATAAACAATAAACTTATCTCTTGTCCATACACTCTACACTCTGATTTATGCAACAGCATGAAATAAACTTGCGTTCTTACATTCATTCAAAACTAACAAATTTTAGAGAAGCAGTATAAAAATGGGTGTCTGAGTGGCGAAGTGGTTAGTGCACTGGTCTCTCATGGCGAAGGTCGGGAGTTCGAATCCAGCCGGCAGCACCCCAGTCACCCAGCTGTAGAAATGGGTACCCGACTTCTTCTGGAGTTGGGGAAGGAAAGGCAGCCAGGCGTGATACTGACCATATCACCCTCTAGTGTGCTGACAGGTCAAGGAAAATATGGGCACTAACACCATATCCCTATGTGCCTCTAAGGCACGAAAGGGTTACCTTTGCTTTTTGCTTTTTTGCAGTATAAAAATAATTTTTTAAAAACTTTTAAAGCAATCAAACCATACTTTAAACTACTTTAGACTATACTTAAGGAGGCATATAGTCCATATCAAACAGATGTTAACAAAGTTTAAAGTTATAAGAACGAATATTGCTTATAATTTGTACATGAATTGATAGAGCACCCTAAAGGTGGGCAGCTGAGTAAGAGAAGCTTTTTTAAAACATGTCAAGCCTTGGTTTTGGGAAAATACAATTGCGTTTGAATACAAAAGCGTTGACTGTGTTTTGGTTTGGATTTGAACAACGACCACAGATAGGCTGGAGCATTGTGTGATAGAATTTTATGAATTAACTTGGCCTTGCTGAAAAGAAATCCCTTCTTGAGGGGTAGAATATCAAGATGTTTGTCCTTATTTGTAATACGTGCTGCATGTTTGTCATCTATAAGCTTTACTGCTCGTTTTTGAAGTGAGTAAAGTCTTTTCATGTTTAACATGGAACCACCATCCCAGACTGTCTAACAGTAGTCTAGTATTTGTATCTGTGATATGTAGTATATTTTTCTGGTGTCTATGTCAAGAAAATATTTAATTTTAGTAAACTGGTAAACTTTTTATGCATTGAGTTTGGTTAGATTGTCTACATGATGATTCCAGCTGAAGTGGTAGTCAGTCATGAAACCTAGAGTTTTATGTTCACTAACATTCTCTATCTGTGAAGTTCCAGCATGGAGCTGTAGTGTTGTTGTTGGTGAATTTGTTAATTTCTGTCTTGTTGTAATGAGCATAGATTTTGTTTTGCTGGTGTTTATTAGCATTCTGTTGTTGTTGCTCCAGTTAATTAGACTGTTTATTTCAATTTGAAGAGTTGACTCAAGGTTAATACAGTCATTGCCACTAGTGTAAACTGTGCAGTCATTAGCAAAGAGATCACAAGATGATTTTTTGAGACGAAGTGAAAGATCATTGACGTAGATGATAAACAGGAGAGGACCAAGAATAGATCCCTTTGGAACGCCATTATCAACCACAGATGAACTTGACTTGGAGTTTTTGAGGCAAACTACCTGCTGTCTGTTGGAAAGAAAAATCGTAATAAATTTGGTCAAGTCAGGGTGTAATCTATAAATCTCAAGCTTTCTAACTGGGATTTCATGATCAATCATGTCAAATTGAGAGAAAGATAGAGAAAGGAAAAAGAGAGAGAAAGGAGAGAGAAAGAGAGGAGAGAGAAAGAGAGAGGAGAGAGAAAGAGAGAGAAAGAGAGAGGAGAGAGAAAGAGAAAGAGAGAGAAAGGAAAAAAGACAGAGAAAGAAGAGAGAAAGAGAGAGGAGAGAGAAAGAGAAAGAAAGAGAGAGAGAGAAAGAAAGAGAGAGAGAGAAAGAGAGAGAGAGAGAGAACGAGAGAGAATAACTGAGAAAAACCATTTTTAAATAAATATCTGCGCGTAGAAATGACCGTGCCAGAGAATCTGTTCTTGTCACTAATCAATCAATCAATCAATCAATCAATCAATTAAGTGCCATGCCGTGTGGCGTAAGCGATCATTTCTCTCCAGAATTCCCTGTCTTTAGACTTGATTATGAGATCAGCCGGTGACTTTCTTCCTAGCCACACTGACAGCCCATCCAGTAACTTCTCTCTCTGTCTTCCTCTGTCTCATCTTCCCTCAATTTCTCCAATTGCCACAGTGTGTTCCAATTTTCCTCTTCTCAGAAAATGTCCTACTAATCTCACTTATCTGCCTCTAATCTTTGCTGTAATTTGCCTTTTAACTCCAGCCTCTCTTAAGACTTCTTCGTTGGTTTTCTTAGCTGTCCACCCTTCTTAGCTTCAATATGAACCATATTTCCATGGCCTCCATTTCTCGCTGTACTCTCTTATTCATGGACCATGCTTCACATTCATAAAACAAAATTGGCTCCATGTAACATTTAAGTACTCGGAATCTTGTTTCTACTGATATGGATCTCTTTGAGATGACCATCACTTCAGTCTTCTTTTTATTCAGGCTGAGACCTTTACTTTTACTTTAACGAACCACCATGTCCAGAAGAACCTGTAGCTCCCTTTCACTTTTAGCAATCAGAACTGTGTCATCTGCATATCTTAAGTTGTTAAGGTTGTACCCGCCAATTGATATTCCTGGCAAGCTCTCTGTATTTCTTGTCATTAACGCTAAACGACAAAACCATACACACATTTAACCTCAGCAATGTCGACAGCTGTGCTCATGATGATGCTGTTATTGTGTTACTCCGTAGTTCCCGGGTCTTCGGTTTAACCCACATACACCAATATGACCATAGATATTTTACGTATATGTGATTTAGGTCACTCCTGATATTGGCATCTACTGTCTTTCCTCCTTCTCCTCCTGTTTCTTTTTCTTCTTCTTCTTCTTCTTCTTCTTCTTCTTCTTCTTCTTCTTCTTCTGGGGTGAAGACGCTGTCTGATTAGGCAATCAAAGACCCATAGATGATATGCTAGCGTCAGGGTTAGCGAACCATAGCTGATCAAGACCCTGTCCCACCTCTCCTTTGGTACCCCCAGTAACAGGCATAGCCTGGCTAACGGGCCAGGGATCACCATAGTCCCAATGGTGTGGAATCTGCTAAAGAAGCATTGCACAGTCCCTGATTTTTAGCTGTACTGCCATAACCCGTTCCCACGCCGATACGATGCTGTACTTCTTCTTCTTCGTTCGCTTCTGCCCCGAGAGGACCACAAGAGGGTCAGAGTGTCACACGGCTTGAGCCTATATTCTTGGTGGGTCTCAGAAGCGGGATTGCGTGACACCGTGGTTTTCGTTGCACCAGTTTGATCTAGAGTTGGACTTTCTCACCGGAAAACCCCGGCGTATTTTGAGATACCCGTGTATCACCGCTGTACATCAACATCTCTACAGTATCGACTGCAAATAACACCAGCTCACAGTTATAGGGAGATAGCACAAGATAAGACAAGGCTTCTTCTTCTTCTTCTTCTTCTTTTTCGTTCCATAGTTCAAGACTGTCCGGATAAATTATGCAGACTTTTGGAAGTCATGCTTTGCATCGTGAGGTTTGTCTTCCACTGTAGCTCCACGTACCCTAGATCTGGGGCCGAATGTGCTTCAGAGTCTGGATGCCTGTCTTGTAGTGATGTATGACAGACCACATCGATTCAGATGTGCTCACAATGAACAGTGTCTCGCGTGTAAATTGAGATTGGTGAGAGTTGCGGCACCTGACGGAGTTTTTTTTTTTTTTTTGTCCGTCTCCGTCATAATACCCGTCTAGTGATCACCGTAATCGGCAATCACCCCCAAATTATGGATAAAAGTTTTGAAGACGGTCGGTAATCGGTTTATACTACCAAAAACCTAGTAAAAAATAAACAATGAAAGCGATAAGAGAATAATCGGCTCAGAGGGGTGATGTTGCACCCGTGTGGTACCCGGTATCTGCAAAGAATAGAACCACTGTAAACTACCACGCATGATCGTAAAAGGCGACTACGGAGGGTTCGGCATAGGGCCAGCAACCCTATCTGGTAAAAAAAAAACAAACAAACAAACTATCAGACTGCTACAGAAACAGAAGCAAGGGAAAAAACAAATGCAGGTGGAAGGAGAAATGCTTATCAGGAAACTGAGCCCATGAAGGTTGTGGATGAAAGCCAGCCACTGAAAGTCCCCAGCCCGACTGCAGACCTCCTGGAACCTAAACACAAGATGCAAATAGGCAGCTGGAATGTAAGAACACTTAATCAGACTGTAAAACTAGCACAAACCATCAAGGAAATTCCCACTGATATTTGTAAAGTATTTTGATTTTAAATTTTAAAAAAAAGTTTAAAGTAGCGAATGTTATATTAACACAACCGATATTTCGGAAAAAAGTTCTTCATACAGGGTGAAAGACAGGTACAAATGTACCGGTTTGAAAAGATCCTAGAGCGATCATTGATCCTTATTCACTTTCTGAACCCATTAATTCCTGAACATCAAAATACCCCCCACCTCCCAACCACACACACACACACACACACACACAAACAAACACACACACACACAGCTCTTCAATTTCCACACCCCATTGGACTTTGAGAAACCCCAGCTTACTGGAACATATGCGCTAATTGACTCTCAGAGTTTTGTTCTTTTGGTGTCAGGGTGTTGTATGTCTGAAAAGAGAGCACGTTCTCTGCATCTCTTAACAGAATTGAAACAAGAACTGAAACAAGCAGAACAGAAGAAGTACCTGAAAACTGAAAAAAAAAAAAATTCACGTAGATAACGAAGAGCGGGAAAACCATGATACAAGCGATCCGAGAATGGACCCCCGTTAGGAAAAAAAGGGGCGAACAAAATGAATATAGCATTTGAAATAGACGCATTGTCTCTATTCATTCCGTGGTTTTTTAGCATCTACCACTGCGGGTGAAGATGCTGTCCCGATTTGGCGGTCAACGACCCATAAGTGGCATGTTAGGGTCAGGGTTGGCCTGACATAGTCAACCAAGACACTGTCCCACTTCACCAAAGGTACGCCTTGAGGGTGGAGTCTGCTTAAGAAGTATTACATCCCCCCCAACCCCCAGAGAGCGCCATTTAGCTGCATTTCAGGCGGCTGAACCCGTTCCATTCCGACACAATGCTGTGGCTCAACATATTCACCGCGCTGACTGCAAAGAACACCTGCTCGTTGCTCCAGAGATATAGTAGCAGCAGCAGTAGTAGTAGTAGTAGTAGTAGTAGTAGTAGTAGTAGTAGTAGTAGTAGTAGTAGTAGTAGTAGTAGTAGTAGTAAAAGAAGAAAAAGAAGAAGAAGAAGTAGAAGAGAAGAAGAAGCTTTTCCTCTAAGACTGTTTCTAAAAAAAAAAAGTGGAACAAATGTTCTTAAAGCACTAGCGTACATTCTAGAGCACTATAAAATGGTGTACAGTGTAGAACATCATATACAGTGCACCAGTAAGAATACGCTTGCAGTGACCCATAGCTACAGACACAAAGCTCTCTTAAGAAGACGATGTCTTCTCTGAAGACGTTCCGTTTCTGAAAACGCTTACAGTGACAAGTCCTCGTATGAAGCACATCTAAAATAATTCTGCCCATCGGCGGTAGTTTCTTTTCCGGACTCTTCATTCTTCATACATGCCCTTTGGCCAAAATATTGTATCATTGAAAGGTGTTGAGGTTCTATTTTGCTGACGATGTTCAAAGAGTGAATGAGAAGCGACCGAAAAGGTGGTTTATTCACAACAGGCAGCGTGGCGCTAATGGTTCCGCAAGAGCGATAATCCATTCACGACCTGGAGGCGCTGGAAGCTATGAGACGTACATTGGGGTTTGATGGGTCGCCAGAGCGAGGACCTAATTGGGTCTGTTTGTGTGGGGGATTGACGGAGAGAACGGAAAAGCAGAGAAGAAAAGAAGCAGATATAATTACTGTTAGATAAAACACGGAATCATGGCTGTTCTTCCGTGGTGTGCATGTGACATCAAGCATGCCGAAATACTTACATGAACTGTTTTAAGTGAAGATGTGTGGTGTGTGTGTGTTTTCTGAATATTCCGTCGCCCACGTGTATAATATATTTTGACGTACAACGCCTTAACGTTAGATATTGCACCGTTTTTAATGGCCAGAAACTTCTATAGACAGGAGACCAAGGAAATATATATATATATATATATATGGCATATTGAGGAATACGGTGTTAGGCCCGTATTTTCAATGAGCTTCGGCACATGAAAGTTTGATATGGTCAGTATCACACCTGGTCGTTTTACCTTCCCAGATTTCTCTGGTACCCATTTTTATAGGCTAGTTGAAGCCCTGGGCCTTTTTCGGTGTGTACCTGTATATATATATGGAGGGGGGGGGGGCGGGAATTCTCTGACTGTCTCTTCTCATCACGTGACCAACATATGTCCATCTCCTTTTCCTGATCACCCATGAGACTGGTTGTTGTTCAGTCATCTGTCTTATCTCTGTGTTGTTCTTGAATTCGTTCCACTTGATGCCTAGTATTTTCCTTGGGCATTTGTATTCAAAAGAGTCTAATTTCTTGTCTGTTTCTTTAGTTGTTTTCCAGCTTTCGCATGCAAAAATCAGGGTGGATATTACATTTGAATTGAATAGTTTAACTTGGTTTTTATGCTTATAACTTTTGAATGCCATATATTCTCAAGATTCTTGAAGATTGGTGCTGTTTTTGCATTTCTAATTCTAACTTCCTTTCTGATGTAACCATCCTGGTCTATGTAGCTGCCAAGGTATGCAAATTGATTGACTTCTTCAATATCTGTCCCTTCTACGTGTATTTTTCCATTTTGATTAATGGGGAATTTCATTAATTTTGTTTTGTCCTTGTTAATTTTAAGTCTGTTTTTCTAGCCAGTGAAGACAGGCTATTTGTTTTTTCTTGCATCGATTTCACATTGTTACTGATAAGAGTTATGTCATCAGCAAAATCAAGATCTTCTAACTGGGTCCCATGTACCCAGTGAATACCTGTTTTACCTGTGCAGCATTTTTTCATTATGAAGTTTATTGTAATTCCAAAAAGTAAAGGAGACAGTATCCATCCTTGTTTCACACCTGTTTCAATCTGGAACCATTCACTTATCCCTTCTTCTGTTTTGACTGCACAAACATATCCATTGTAGAAGTCCTTAATGATGTTGACAGTTTTAGATGGTATTCCATATAGACTTAAAATTCTCCACAATGAATCTCTGTGTATGCTATCAAATGTCTTTTTAAAGTCTATGAAGTTCAGTATTAATGGTTTCTGCTTTTCCGTATGCTCTTCAAGTATTATTCTTAGAGTAAAGATCTGATCGAGACAGCTTCTGCCTTTTCGAAATCCTACTTGTTCTTCTCTCATTTCGGTATCCACTATATCTTTAAGTCTATTCAAAATGACCTTGCAAAATACTTTTGACACAACTGATATTAAGGTTACTCTTCTCCAATTGTTACAGTCATTAAGGTTGCCTTTTAAAAATATTTTAACAATAATTCCTTTTTTTCCATTTAGAAGGGACCTTTTTTTCTTTCCAAATCTTATTAAACATTCTCTGCATTTGTCTCATGTTGTCACTATTGATAGCTTTTAACATTTCGGCTGTTTTAAGTGAAGAGTGTGGTGTGCGTGTGACATCAAGCATGGCCAGATACTTACATGAACTGTTTTAAGTGAAGATGTGTGGTGTGCGTGTGACATCAAGCATGGCCAGATACTTACATGAACTGTTTTAAGTGAAGATGTGTGGTGTGCGTGTGACATCAAGCATGGCCAGATACTTACATGAACTGTTTTAAGTGAAGATGTGTGGTGTGCATGTGACATCAAGCATGGCCAGATACTTACATGAACTGTTTTAAGTGAAGATGTGTGGTGTGCATGTGACATCAAGCATGGCCAGATACTTACATGAACTGTTTTAAGTGAAGATGTGTGGTGTGCATGTGACATCAAGCATGGCCAGATACTTACATGAACTGTTTTAAGTGAAGATGTGTGGTGTGCATGTGACATCAAGCATGGCCAGATACTTACATGAACTGTTTTAAGTGAAGATGTGTGGTGTGCATGTGACATCAAGCATGGCCAGATACTTACATGAACTGTTTTAAGTGAAGATGTGTGGTGTGCATGTGACATCAAGCATGGCCAGATACTTACATGAACTGTTTTAAGTGAAGATGTGTGGTGTGCATGTGACATCAAGCATGGCCAGATACTTACATGAACTGTTTTAAGTGAAGATGTGTGGTGTGCATGTGACATCAAGCATGGCCAGATACTTACATGAACTGTTTTAAGTGAAGATGTGTGGTGTGCATGTGACATCAAGCATGGCCAGATACTTACATGAACTGTTTTAAGTGAAGATGTGTGGTGTGCATGTGACATCAAGCATGGCCAGATACTTACATGAACTGTTTTAAGTGAAGATGTGTGGTGTGCATGTGACATCAAGCATGGCCAGATACTTACATGAACTGTTTTAAGTGAAGATGTGTGGTGTGTGTGTGTTTTCTGAATATTCCGTCGCCCACGTGTATAATATATTTTGACGTACAACGCCTTAACGTTAGATATTGCACCGTTTTTAATGGCCAGAAACTTCTATAGACAGGAGACCAAGGAAATATATATACATATATATGGCATATTGAGGAATACGGTGTTAGGCCCATATTTTCAATGAGCTTCGGCACATGAAAGTTTGATATGGTCAGTATCACACCTGGTCGTTTTACCTTCCCAGATTTCTCTGGTACCCATTTTTATAGGCTGATTGAACCCCCGGGCCTTTTTCGGTGTGTACCTGTATATATATATGGGGGGGGGGGGGGCGGGAATTCTCTGACTGTCTCTTCTCATCACGTGACCAACATATGTCCATCTCCTTTTCCTGATCACCCATGAGACTGGTTGTTGTTCAGTCATCTGTCTTATCTTTGCATTGTTCTTGAATTCATTCCACTTGATGCCGAGTATTTTCCTTAGGCATTTGTTTTCAAAAGAGTCTAATTTCTTGTCTGTTTCTTTAGTTTTTTTTTTCCAGCTTTCACATGCATAAATGAGGGTGGATATTACATTTGAATTGAATAGTCTTAACTTGGTTTTTGTGCTTATAACTTTTGAATGCCATATATTCTCAAGATTCTTGAAGATTGATGCTGTTTTTGCATTTCTAATTCTAACTTCCTTTCTGATGTAACCATCCTGGTCTATGTAGCTGCCAAGGTACGCAAACTGATTGATTTCTTCAATATCTGTCCCTTCTACGTGTATTTTTCCATTTTGATTAATGGGAAATTTCATTAATTTTGTTTTGTCCTTGTTAATTTTAAGTCTATTTTTCTAGCCAGTGAAGACAGGATATTTGTTTTTTCTTGCATGGAATTCATATTGCTACTGATAAGAGTTATGTCATCTGCAAAATCAAGATCTTCTAACTGGGTCCCATGTACCCAATGAATACCTGTTTTCCTGTGCAGCATTTTTTCATTATGAAGTTTATTGTAATTCCAAAAAAGTAAAGGAGACAGTATACATCCTTGTTTCACACCTGTTTCAATCTGGAACCATTCATTCATTCCTTCTTCTGTTTTGACTGCACAAACATATCCATTGTAGAAGTCCTTAATGATGTTGATAGTTTTAGATGGTATTCCATATAGACTTAAAATTCTCCACATTGAAACTCTGTGTATCCTATCAAATGCCTTTTTAAAGTCTATGAAGTTCAGTATTAATGGTTTCTGCTTTTCAATATGTTCTTCAAGTATTATTCTGAGAGTAAAGATCTGGTCGAGACAGTTTCTCCCTTTTCGAAATCCTACTTGTTCTTCTCTCATTGTGATATCCACTATATCTTTAAGTCTATTCAAAATGACCTTGCAAAATACTTTTGACACAACTGATATTAAGGTTACTCCTCTCCAATTGTTACAGTCATTAAGGTTGTCTTTTTAAAATATTTTAACAATGATTCCTTTTTTTCCATTTAGAAGGGACCTTTTTTTTCTTTCCAAATCTTATTAAACATTCTCTGCATTTGTCTCATGTTGTCACTATTGATAGCTTTTAACATTTCGGCTGCTATTTCATCTTCACCTACAGCTTTGTTGTTAGCCATTAAATTCACTGCTGTTTCAATTTCATGAAATGTAATTTCATCTAGGTTGACATTTAGTTGTGGGTCTGGTAAGTCGATTTCAAAGTTTCTCAATTCTTTTGGGTGCTGTCGATTAAGTATTTCTTGGAAGTGTTCAGCCCATCTTTGCTTTTGGTCTTTACTTGGTGTTAATAGGGTTTCAGTTTTGCTAAGGATTGGTCTTTCTTTAGATGTAATAGTACCTGTTAGCGTCTCTTGTATGTTATATAAAATTTTGCTGTCTCCTGTTTTTGCTGCTTTCTCTGCCTCTTTTGCCATATTGTCTGTGTATTCTCTTTTATCCCTTCTAGCTGAACTTTTTACTTTCATGTCTATTTCTTTGTATGTTGTTTTCGCCAGATCTTTTCCAAAATCTGTTTTTACATTCAACATGTCTAATTTGGCTGCTCGTCTTTCATGTATGTACTTCCATGTGTTTTCTGATGTCCATGTTTTTCTATTTGTTTTTTTTTTTCAGTCCAGCGCTTGCTTTTGCTGCTGTGATTATGGCTGTGCTCTAAGAATTCCATAATTCATTTATACCTATCTCTTCTACTTCACTGAGTGTTGTGGAATGATTGGCAAGTTTCTAATTAAAATTACTGTTAGTATTCTCTTCTTGTAGGCTGTGGCTGTTTATCTTTCTGTGTATTGATTTCTTATGTTTGCTTTTCAGTTTTAGTTTTATTTTCCCTATACACAGGTTGTGATCACTGTTAACATCTGCACCCCTATAAGCCCTTACATCTGTCAGAGATGTTCTGTATTGCTTTCTAATACAAAAATGATCTATCTGGTTTCTAGTTCTATCTTCCGGAGGTGTCTACGTTGTTTTATGTATCTCTTTGCATGGAAATATTGTACCCCCAGTGGCCATGCCCTTTGTCAGACATATTTCAAATAATCTTTCTCTGTTCTGATTAACCATGTCAATTCCTTCTTTCCCCATTACTTTTTCAAATTGGCGTTATCTTTCCCTACCTTAGCGTTGAAGTCCCTCATAACACTTAGGATGTTGTGTTTAGGGACTTTGTTGATGATTTGTTGTAATTACTGATAGAAATCGTGTTTCACCTCATCATCTGCATCGTTCGTGGGAGCATAACACTGTATTATTGTCATTCTTCCGTGCCTTAGGTTGTATCGTGCTCTTATTATACGACTGTTCACTGGTTCCCATTTTACAAGGCTCTTTGCTGCTACATTTGACATAATAATATCTACCCCCTCTCGATGTTTACAATCGTCTCTGCCTGAATGTATTATTAACTTACCGTTTTCTTCCGATCTTTTACCTGCTTCTGGCCATCGCATTTCACTGATGCTCAGTACATCTAGGTGGTATCTCTCCATTTCTTTGATGACCTGAGTAGTTTTTGTTGGTGCTGCCATCGTTCTTACATTCCAGAATCCAATCTTTGTTCGTTGTTTGGGGCCGACGAATAAGCTCTTAGGAGCTGGCGTCCCTGATGCTCGGTTGGTTTCTCTGCGAGTTTTCTTTTTTTTCCATCTAGAGTCGTCTCTAGATAAATCCCAAGATAAGGTTGTTAGCCTTATGCCCAATTCCCGGTACAGGATATGTGACAGATCAAGCGGAATTCCGCTGATTTCTGCATGCGGCGAGAGCGTTAATAAAACGTCCTCCATCTTGCACGTCACACCTATATATATATATAAGAACATATGCTGGCATGGTTCTAAGGACTGTTATTGCCGGAGGTGGGGTGGAGGATACGCTCTCCATTCCAATGGTGTGCATCTCAAACAGCCTCTGACAGTCAAGTCCAGCTCCTGGCCTTCTCGTGGCAGAACTGTTTAAACTGACAGGAGAAGGGGCGAAGGCGAATATCTGGCGCCTGAAAACCAGACGCTTGGGGTAGATGAGAGTCACTTTTGGTAGCTCATCTACCACTGTTGGCGAGATTCTTCAGCTGCCGTGCGTGGAGTAGGCTCCTGCAGGCCAATGAAGAAAGGAGCAAATGGCGTTGCTGTGCGACACCACGGTGGAAAACGTGAAAGAAAAGAATAAGCGAAGTAAACTGTAGTCAGATCACAGCATCTCTGGTCTGGGGGTCGGCCACGTCCTAAGTACGCTCATACTGGGCGAAATGCCTGAACTGTCTAAGACACTGCTGGCGAGATTCTTCGGATGCCGCGCGTGGAGTGAAGCTCCTCCCGGCCAAAGAAGAAAATGCGGAAAAGCAATCAGGGTTGCTGTGTGGCGCCGATGTAAAAAGGTGATGGAAAGGATAAAGTGAAGCTTAATCGGTATGCCCAGTAGGCTTGCGGCGAGAGCTACCCATACTACGGCGCCTCTGCTCTAGAGTTCGGCCAAATCCGAAATACACCCATACTTGTAAAATATGCCTAAACCGGCATGCACCAGGGGTGAAACTTGATGGCTACGCATGTCACGGTACCTCTGCTCTAGAGGTAGGTTACGTCCTAAACACGCCATACTGGATACTATTCCTAAACCGGCTCAACCCAGGGGTGGAAGTCACTAGTGGCGAGGATTCGTCCTTCTGGACAAAAGCTCCGTCCTGGTCACAACTAGGAAGGGTAGCGGCCACGACCACAAAATGCTGAAGTCGGAGACACTGGACCAGGGCAGTCTAGATAGGCAACCACCTCTCACCCGGCGGGGTTATATGCGTATCCTAATCACTCTGAGGTTTTCCTGTGAGAAAGTCCAACGCTGGACTGGATGGGGAACCACCTCTCACCCGGCGGTGATACACGGGTATCTCAAAACACGTCCAGGTTTTCCGGTGAGAAAGTCCAACTCTAGGCTGTATGGGTTACCACCTCTCACCCGGCGGGAATATACTCATATCCAAAACACGTCGAGGTTTTCCGGTGAGAAAGTCCAACTCTAGACTAAACTGGTGCAACGAAAACCACGGTGTCACGCAATCCCGCTTCTGAGACCCACCAAGAATACAGGCTTAAGCCGTGCGATACTCTGAACCTCTTGTGGTTCTCTCTTGTGGACCTTGTGGTCTTTTGGGGAGCACACGGGGGACCATAGGACCTATAGAGGACCACAGGGGTAAATTCAGTAGGATCACAGGGCGGTCTTGGTTGTAGAAGCGAACGAAGAAGAAGAAGAAGATATGCTGGCATTGGAGCGGACTTAAGACAGCCTTCTTCAACTTTGTCCACACCGACAAAAAAAAAAGAGTAGAATATACTAGCCAATAAAAAGCACCGATATATTTATTTATGAGCCGTAAGTTGTTGTACTAGATTTAAAATACACAAAAGCACTGATTTCACATTTCTCATCCATTTACTGACATAAACTTGTTGTATTCTTAAACATGACACAATTCCGCTGATTTCTGCATGCGGCGAGAGCGTTAATAAAACGTCCTCCATCTTGCACGTCACACCTATATATATATATAAGAACATATGCTGGCATGGTTCTAAGGACTGTTATTGCCGGAGGTGGGGTGGAGGATACGCTCTCCATTCCAATGGTGTGCATCTCAAACAGCCTCTGACAGTCAAGTCCAGCTCCTGGCCTTCTCGTGGCAGAACTGTTTAAACTGACAGGAGAAGGGGCGAAGGCGAATATCTGGCGCCTGAAAACCAGACGCTTGGGGTAGATGAGAGTCACTTTTGGTAGCTCATCTACCACTGTTGGCGAGATTCTTCAGCTGCCGTGCGTGGAGTAGGCTCCTGCAGGCCAATGAAGAAAGGAGCAAATGGCGTTGCTGTGCGACACCACGGTGGAAAACGTGAAAGAAAAGAATAAGCGAAGTAAACTGTAGTCAGATCACAGCATCTCTGGTCTGGGGGTCGGCCACGTCCTAAGTACGCTCATACTGGGCGAAATGCCTGAACTGTCTAAGACACTGCTGGCGAGATTCTTCGGATGCCGCGCGTGGAGTGAAGCTCCTCCCGGCCAAAGAAGAAAATGCGGAAAAGCAATCAGGGTTGCTGTGTGGCGCCGATGTAAAAAGGTGATGGAAAGGATAAAGTGAAGCTTAATCGGTATGCCCAGTAGGCTTGCGGCGAGAGCTACCCATACTACGGCGCCTCTGCTCTAGAGTTCGGCCAAATCCGAAATACACCCATACTTGTAAAATATGCCTAAACCGGCATGCACCAGGGGTGAAACTTGATGGCTACGCATGTCACGGTACCTCTGCTCTAGAGGTAGGTTACGTCCTAAACACGCCCATACTGGATACTATTCCTAAACCGGCTCAACCCAGGGGTGGAAGTCACTAGTGGCGAGGATTCGTCCTTCTGGACAAAAGCTCCGTCCTGGTCACAACTAGGAAGGGTAGCGGCCACGACCACAAAATGCTGAAGTCGGAGACACTGGACCAGGGCAGTCTAGATAGGCAACCACCTCTCACCCGGCGGGGTTATATGCGTATCCTAATCACTCTGAGGTTTTCCTGTGAGAAAGTCCAACGCTGGACTGGATGGGGAACCACCTCTCACCCGGCGGTGATACACGGGTATCTCAAAACACGTCCAGGTTTTCCGGTGAGAAAGTCCAACTCTAGGCTGTATGGGTTACCACCTCTCACCCGGCGGGAATATACTCATATCCAAAACACGTCGAGGTTTTCCGGTGAGAAAGTCCAACTCTAGACTAAACTGGTGCAACGAAAACCACGGTGTCACGCAATCCCGCTTCTGAGACCCACCAAGAATACAGGCTTAAGCCGTGCGATACTCTGAACCTCTTGTGGTTCTCTCTGTGGACCTTGTGGTCTTTTGGGGAGCACACGGGGGACCATAGGACCTATAGAGGACCACAGGGGTAAATTCAGTAGGATCACAGGGCGGTCTTGGTTGTAGAAGCGAACGAAGAAGAAGAAGAAGATATGCTGGCATTGGAGCGGACTTAAGACAGCCTTCTTCAACTTTGTCCACACCGACAAAAAAAAAAGAGTAGAATATACTAGCCAATAAAAAGCACCGATATATTTATTTATGAGCCGTAAGTTGTTGTACTAGATTTAAAATACACAAAAGCACTGATTTCACATTTCTCATCCATTTACTGACATAAACTTGTTGTATTCTTAAACATGACACAATTCAGTTGTCTGCCCTTGGTGTAAAAATAAAAGTCCGGTCTCTCTGTCATGACACTGCAGCCATCATTAATACCGTGTGTGACCACCTGCAATGCAGGCTTGGTAGTGGCATCTCATGCTGTGGCAGAGTGCCAGGTAGTGGCATCTCATGCTGTGGCAGAGTGCCAGGTAGTGGCATCTCATGCTGTGGCAGAGTAATGCTGTGGCAGAGTGCCAGGTAGTGGCATCTCATGCTGTGGCAGAGTGCCAGGTAGTGGCATCTCATGCTGTGGCAGAGTGCCAGGTAGTGGCATTTCATTTTGCTGTTGCAGAGTGCCAGGTAGTGGCATCTCATGCTCCGGCAGAGTGCCAGGTAGTGGCATCTCATGCTGTGGCAGAGTGCGAGGTAGTGGCATCTCATGCTCCGGCAGAGTGCCAGGTAGTGGCATCTCATACTGTGGCAGAGTGCCAGGTAGTGGCATCTCATGCTGTGGCAGAGTGCCAGGTAGTGGCATCTCATGCTGTGGCAGAGTGCCAGGTAGTGGCATCTCATGCTGTGGCAGAGTGCCAGGTAGTGGCATCTCATGCTGTGGCAGAGTGCCAGGTAGTGGCATCTCATGCTCTGGCAGAGTGCCAGGTAGTGGCATCTCATGCTGTGGCAGAGTGCCAGGTAGTGGCATCTCATGCTCCGGCAGAGTGCCAGGTAGTGGCATCTCATGCTCCGGCAGAGTGCCAGGTAGTGGCATCTCATGCTGTGGCAGAGTGCCAGGTAGTGGCATCTCATGCTGTGGCAGAGTGCCAGGTAGTGGCATCTCATGCTGTGGCAGAGTAATGCTGTGGCAGAGTGCCAGGTAGTGGCATCTCATGCTGTGGCAGAGTGCCAGGTAGTGGCATCTCATGCTGTGGCAGAGTGCCAGGTAGTGGCATTTCATTTTGCTGTTGCAGAGTGCCAGGTAGTGGCATCTCATGCTCCGGCAGAGTGCCAGGTAGTGGCATCTCATGCTGTGGCAGAGTGCGAGGTAGTGGCATCTCATGCTCCGGCAGAGTGCCAGGTAGTGGCATCTCATGCTGGCAGAGTGCCAGGTAGTGGCATCTCATGCTGTGGCAGAGTGCCAGGTAGTGGCATCTCATGCTGTGGCAGAGTGCCAGGTAGTGGCATCTCATGCTGTGGCAGAGTGCCAGGTAGTGGCATCTCATGCTGTGGCAGAGTGCCAGGTAGTGGCATCTCATGCTCTGGCAGAGTGCCAGGTAGTGGCATCTCATGCTGTGGCAGAGTGCCAGGTAGTGGCATCTCATGCTCCGGCAGAGTGCCAGGTAGTGGCATCTCATGCTCCGGCAGAGTGCCAGGTAGTGGCATCTCATGCTGTGGCAGAGTGCCAGGTAGTGGCATCTCATGTGGCAGAGTGCCAGGTAGTGGCATCTCATGCTCTGGCAGAATGCCAGGTAGTGGCATCTCATGCTGTGGCAGAGTGCCAGGTAGTGGCATCTCATGCTCTGGCAGAATGCCAGGTGTGGCATCTCATGCTGTGACAGAGTGCCAGGTGTGGCATCTCATGCTGTGGCAGAGTGCCAGGTAGTGGCATCTCATGCTGTGGCAGAGTGCCAGGTAGTGGCATCTCATGCTGTGGCAGAGTGCCAGGTAGTGGCATCTCATGCTGTGGCAGAGTGCCAGGTAGTGGCATTTCATTTTGCTGTGGCAGAGTGCCAGGTAGTGGCATCTCATGCTGTGGCAGAGTGCCAGGTAGTGGCATCTCATGCTGTGGCAGAGTGCCAGGTAGTGGCATCTCATGCTGTGGCAGAGTGCCAGGTAGTGGCATCTCATGCTCTGGCAGAGTGCCAGGTAGTGGCATCTCATGCTCTGGCAGAGTGCCAGGTAGTGGCATCTCATGCTGTGGCAGAGTGCCAGGTAGTGGCATCTCATGCTCTGGCAGAATGCCAGGTAGTGGCATCTCATGCTGTGGCAGAGTGCCAGGTAGTGGCATCTCATGCTCTGGCAGAATGCCAGGTGTTATGTGCTGGTGTCTGAGTTTCTGTTAGGAAAAGGCTGGACAGAAGTATCAATAGCATTTGGTGATTCTGAGCTCGTGTTCTTACACAACCTTGAATGAGCCTGGGACGGTCATTCATGGCGCCTGCTGCTTGAAATCGCTGGGTCAGTCTCACTATTGTCAAATGGTCACAGTAAAAGTGTCTGGCAGCATCTCTGGTCGTCATTCCACTGCTAAGCGGACCAACAGCTTGTGCCTTTTGTGGCATCAATCGGGGGATAACAAAAAAAAAAACAAAAACATTGACAGATTTCGCTCCGAAGGAAACACATGTTGATTTTTTTACTTGTTTAAGTTGATTCTTGTGTGTGTGCCTAATTTCAAAGTCCTACCACTTTTAATAACACCACAAATGAATAAAAAGTTGTTTTGAAGTGCTGCACGCCAAGTTTAAAGTAAACATAGCATGTCCGGGAAATTGTCATTTCATTAACTGTCGCATATTGGGGGCTTGAAAATCCCTGACGTACATAAAATATTTGCTACTTCACAATAGTTGATCATGCGGTGCATTTTTAATGGCGGCTGGTATACATTTTTCAGGTTTCACTGAAACATTGTATCTTCTCTTTTCTTCTGTTTTCTTTTTTTTTTCATATTTTAAGTTATCTGGACCAGTGGTTCCCAATATTTTTAATTCCAAGGAACACTTTTCCAGTTACAGTTAAGATGCAGCCAACCAGTTTAAGTGTAATATGATTATGCTTAAACTCTGTCAAGAAAATACGACAGAGACAATGTACTTTCCTAGGACATTCAACACGAAGAGGGGGCGCTGAAAATTTTGTAACAACAGGAAAAATATATTGATTGATTGATTGATTGATTGATCTTTATTTCAAAAGGGTTAAGAATTGGGCACGCAGGCCCGTCTGACATTCTGCCCTTTATCATACATCTTTCACTCTTATCCAGACATTCTACAAATATGCTGTTCATATAACAAACATAATTAACATTGAAGCTGAGAGACATAAAGTAAAATATAACATTTACGTTTCGCTCTTAAACATTCACTCAGTACAGAAGTAACTACATACATTATAAATGACTATCTACTAAACAAAATTTTCGGGACTATTCAGAAAACAATTGATTGTATTCGGTGTCTGTAAGAGCAGTTTAAGATAACTTTTAAGTTCTATAATTCATGGAGGCATGTAGTCGACATCAAATAGATATTGAGAAAGCTTGTAGTTGTAGGAAGGAGTATAATTTATATTTTTTATATAGGATGGGATGGTATTCCAAAGATGAGCAGCAGAATAACTAAAGCTTTTCTTGTAAAGATCAAGTCTAGGTTTTGGAAGACATAGTTGTTCAAACGTTGGCTGCACTTTAGGCTAAACTTAAACAGGTTCCATAGATAAGGCAGGGCATGCCGTGAAAGAATTTGATGTACTAACTTGGCTTTGCTGAAGAGGAACCTGTTCTTAAGAGGTAGTATTTTGATACGTTTGTGCTGGTTAGTTGTTTGTGCTTGATTTTTGTCACTAATAAGCTGTGGCAGAGTGCCAGGTAGTGGCATCTCATGCTGTGGCAGAGTGCCAGGTAGTGGCATCTCATGCTGTGGCAGAGTGCCAGGTAGTGGCATCTCATGCTCTGGCAGAGTGCCAGGTAGTGGCATCTCATGCTGTGGCAGAGTGCCAGGTAGTGGCATCTCATGCTCCGGCAGAGTGCCAGGTAGTGGCATCTCATGCTCCGGCAGAGTGCCAGGTAGTGGCATCTCATGCTGTGGCAGAGTGCCAGGTAGTGGCATCTCATGCTGTGGCAGAGTGCCAGGTAGTGGCATCTCATGCTCTGGCAGAATGCCAGGTAGTGGCATCTCATGCTGTGGCAGAGTGCCAGGTAGTGGCATCTCATGCTCTGGCAGAATGCCAGGTGTTATGTGCTGGTGTCTGAGTTTCTGTTAGGAAAAGGCTGGACAGAAGTATCAATAGCATTTGGTGATTCTGAGCTCGTGTTCTTACACAACCTTGAATGAGCCTGGGACTGTCATTCATGGCGCCTGCTGCCTGAAATCGCTGGGTCAGTCTCACTATTGTCAAATGGTCACAGTAAAAGTGTCTGGCAGCATATCTGGTCGTCATTCCACTGCTAAGCGGACCAACAGCTTGTGCCTCTTGTGGCATCAATCGGGGGATGACCAAAAAAAAAACAAAAACATTGACAGATTTCGCTCCGAAGGAAACACATGTTGATTTTTTTACTTGTTTAAGTTGATTCTTGTGTGTGTGCCTAATTTCAAAGTCCTGCCACTTTTAATAACACCACAAATGAATAAAAAGTTGTTTTGAAGTGCTGCACGCCAAGTTTAAAGTAAACATGGCATGTACGGGAAATTGTCATTTCATTAACTGTCGCATTTTGGGGGCTTGAAAATCCCTGACGTACATAAAATATTTGCTGCTTCACAATAGTTGATCATGCGGTGCATTTTTAATGGCGGCTGGTATACATTTTTCAGGTTTCACTGAAACATTGTATCTTCTCTTTTCTTCTGTTTTCTTTTTTTTTCATATTTTAAGTTATCTGGACCAGTGGTTCCCAATATTTTTAATTCCAAGGAACACTTTTCCAGCTACAGTTAAGATGCAGCCAACCAGTTTATGTGTAATATGATTATGCTTAAACTCTGTCAAGAAAATACGACAGAGACAATGTACTTTCGTAGGACATTCAACAAGAAGAGGGGGCGCTGAAAATTTTGTAACAGCAGGAAAAATATATTGATTGATTGATTGATTGATTGATCTTTATTTCAAAAGGGTTAAGAATTGGGCACGCAGGCCCGTCTGACATTCTGCCCTTTATCATAAATCTTTCACTCTTATCCAGACATTCTACAAATATGCTGTTCATATAACAAACATAATTAACATTGAAGCTGAGAGACATAAAGTAAAATATAACATTTACGTTTCGCTCTTAAACATTCACTCAGTACAGAAGTAACTACATACATTATAAATGACTATCTACTAAACAAAACTTTCGGGACTATTCAGAAAACAATTGATTGTATTCGGTGTCTGTAAGAGCAGTTTAAGATAACTTTTAAGTTCTATAATTCATGGAGGCATGTAGTCGACATCAAATAGATATTGAGAAAGCTTGTAGTTGTAGGAAGGAGTATAATTTATATTTTTTATATAGGATGGGAGGGTATTCCAAAGATGAGCAGCAGAATAACTAAAGCTTTTCTTGTAAAGATCAAGTCTAGGTTTTGGAAGACATATGTTGTTCAAACGTGGGCTGCACTTTAGGCTAAACTTAAACAGGTTCCATAGATAAGGCGGGGCATGCCGTGAAAGAATTTGATGTACTAACTTGGCTTTGCTGAAGAGGAACCTGTTCTTAAGAGGTAGTATTTTGATACGTTTGTGCTGGTTAGTTGTTTGTGCTTGATTTTTGTCACTAATAAGCTTTACTGCTCGCTTTTGGAGTGAGCAAAGCCTCTTTGTATTTGACACTGAACAACCATCCCAGACTGTTGAGCAATAGTCTAAATGTGTTTGTATATGTGATATGTAGTAGGTCTTCCTTGTGTCTTGATCGATGAAGTGCTTAATTTTAGCTAACTGGTATACTTTTTGTGCGATGAGTTTTGTTAGACATTGCACATGAGAGTTCCAGGTCAGATGTTGATCAATAGAGGGAAGAAGAGCCAGGAAAAAATGGTACTGGATAGTTTAACAAGATGGTGTCAGAGGAGATCACCACCTTATGACCTGCATGAAGAGTCGGATAGTGTGAAAAAACATAAATAGCCAAGATCAGTTGGCACGGCACGTTACGGTGATGATGAGACTCTGTATTATCATTATTATTATTATTATTATCATTATTATTATTATTATCATTATTATCATTATTATTATTATTATTATTATTATTATTATTATTATTATTATTATTATTATTATCATTATTATTATCATTATTATTATTATTAGTATTATTTGTTTTTATTTCGTTTGAAATTGATAACACAGTCACAGACCGCGTGATAATGTTTCAAGAACCACCTGTCATCCGCACTTTGCTGGCTGGGATCCACTGATCCGGAGAAAGAGACGGGTCGCTTTCATGAATCTCAGTCTCAACAGGTGTTTGTTATGTGTGCTCCCAAAGTTTTCTGTCTACGTTGTTTTCTTATATCTTATATCCTTCCCGTGCCGTTAAACGTCACATAGGGCTCGCAAAGTAGTTCGCCAATTTTTCCTGTCTTCGGTGAGTCTTTCAACCTCATCAAAGGATTTTATGCCTGTTAACTTGGCCTCTCTTAATAATGTCCTCTGCAGAGTTTCACGCGGTCTGCCTCTTTTTCTTCTGCCTGTTGTGTTCCACTTGATAGCTTGTTTTGGGATTCTCTGATCATTTCTTCTCATCAAGTGACCAACATATGTCCATCTCCTTTTCCTGATCACCCATGAGACTGGTTGTTGTTCAGTCATCTGTCTTATCTCTGCATTGTTCTTGAATTCATTCCACACGTTGTTTTACTGAGGCTAAATTTCCTCAAGAAGAAGAAGAAGAAGAATACAGGTTTAACCTGTTGCTATGAGCACCAATGTAAGAGTAAAGACAAAGTCTTGACCAGTTCTAAATCCACAGGCCTGAAAACTACGGTCACACGGAACACGGTCATCTTGGCCCCAGCTACAGGCTACACTGAGATTGTTTGGGGGGAAAAAAATGACAAATCTGTTATCAGCTATCAGCTATTTATCAGCTTTTGTACCGCTGTAAATGATAACACTCCAGCATTGATCACTGGACGCCAAATACCGACTTTGATGTTTCTAATTTCCACTACAGCTTTTCTCTGTCTGGCTGGAACTGTGTATAGCGGCTCCTTCGCTTCTTGGGCAGTGCCCATTGTTGGAAAGTGTTGACTGCTCTCGGCTACCCATAGACTCCTCGGCGGTGATTAGCGCTAACATAATCCCTGGCCGGAACGACGAGAAGGGAGATAATAACAACACAAGAGTTATCCCCCTTACGTATACTGTCCAGTCAATAATTGTCCCCCTTCTTCATTGATGTGACCTTCCGAATGAACAGAAGCCTACATCAAAAATATACAGGGTCTGAAAGTGTTTCATTCTTCTCTTCAAAATCTGAACTGAAAGCGTCAAAGCTATTTCCAGATTTTAATACAATTTTTACGCTGATGGTTTGAACTTTGCTTAACATCTTCCTGGTAATTTCATGGAAAATCACGCCCTCTTTTATTTATTATCTTTCATCTCTTCTCTAGTGTCTTCTACTTTCGCATAATACCAACACCTACTTCGCTTTTCTGAGATTTTGGGCGACTAGAAACGAATCTTAGCGTGTTGATTCTTTGCGTTTACTCTATAATAAAGAAAACAAGTGCGACAATAAATACGTATATAATGAAAGGCTGGTACGTATAGAAACTCTGTGTATCAGGGACACGTGGTAACAAATGGGCGGAAATTTTGAAACAGAAATCAACATGACAGTAGGAGGAAAGGTCCCTGGGTTTGTCAAAGGCTTCAGAGTCATTGATTTCTTTGACTTTCTTTAGCACATGAAGGAAGACGTAGTGCTCGGGATGAATAAGACAGCGGTCGAAGACCAATAGTTGACTGCTTACGTAAGGTTGGAGAACAATAGACGGTCAAGACCCTAGTCTACCTCGCAGTGGTGCTCATGGAGGCATACCGTACTAGCTGTTTTGGTATTCTCTGATTGTTTCTTCTCATCACATGGCCTACATACGTCCATCGTCTTTTTCTGATCACCCATGAGACAGGCTGTTGTTTGCTCATCTGTCTTATCTCTGTGTTGTTCTTGAATTCATTCCACTTTATATCAAGTATTTTCCTTAGGCATTTGTTTTCGAAAGAGTCTCATTTCTTGTCTGTTTCTTTAGTTGATTTCCAGCGTTTGCTTGCGTAAATGAGGGCTGGTATCACATTTGAATTGAATAGTCTTAACGTGGTTTTTGTGCTTATAGCTTTTGAATTCCATATGTTCTCAAGATTTTTAAAGGACAATGCTGCTTTTGCAATTTTAATTCTAACTTCACCATCCTGGTCTATGTTGCAGCCAAGGTATGTAAATTTTTTTACTTCATCAGCAGCTTTTCCTTTTACGTATATTTTTCCTTCTTGATTAATGAGACGTTTCATTATTATTTTTTTTTTGCCTTTGTTAACTTAAAGATCTATTGTGCTAACCAAGGAAGACAGGGAATCTGTTTTTTTTTTTTGTTTGCGTGTGTCGATTTCACATTGTTACTGACAAGAGTTATGTTATCTGCACAATCAAGATCTTCTTGCACACATAGCACTGTAAATAAGCTCATGATAACACTGGAAAAGGAACGATGAAATCAGAAATAAAGTAAAGATAACCTAGAGATAAGATAATACACACTGTGGCAAGATATCATGATAGAAAAACATAGAGATAAGATAATATACATTGTGGCAAGATATCGTGATAGAAAAACATAGAGAAGACAATACACACTGCGGCAAGATATCGTGATAGAAAAACCTAGAGATAAGATAATGCACACTGTGGCAAGATATCATGATAGAAAAACCTAGAGATAAGACAATACACACTGTGGCAAGATATCATGATAGAAAAACGGAGATAAGACAATACACACTGTGGCAAGATATCGTGATAGAAAAACCTAGAGATAAGACAATACACACTGTGGCAAGATATCGTGATAGAAAAACCTAGAGATAAGATAATACACACTGTGGCAAGATATCATGATAGAAGAACCCAGCACCCGAGCCAGTGGAAAGCACCCAAAATTCAAGACCCTGGCAGTAAGGATCGATCATTTACTCCCCGTTCATCCTTAGCCAAAGATTATGAACTCTAAAGAGAACCAACTACCAAAACGACAATGAATCAATGAAACAAATTAATAGTTTAATTGTCTTCAAATTCTTGCCCTCCGGCGCCGTGGGACTTTATTAAAAAAAAAAGAACTCTTAAGTCTATGCAGCAGAGTCGGTGGCACCTGGTGCCACACTTCAGTTCATCAACAAGCACAGCACTTTTTGTGTCTGTCAGCCAACAAATCTTCAGAATTGCCATAGCAATTTCAGTTGTTATTTCAGTGACATTGATACAGTAGTTCATGTAAAAACAAGTTCGTTATTCCTGCAAAATTCGATCAATTTCAAATTAGATTGATTTTTTTTTCTGCACGTAAGGTTTTGTTTTAAAAACTGGATATATTTAGATTTTCTTTAATTTTAGAAAAAAAAACACAACACTTTTTTCTAATTTTGTTTACTATGTCAAAAGTGTCTATTGTTTATTACTGATTGCCTCCCTTCTTTGTCATTTCGCGGTGTTGTTACAATGTATCCTCAGTGTTCTTGTAGTGTTTTGCTTTCTGATTCAGTGTAGCAAATACGTAGCAGTCTACCTTGCCCGTGTAAGGGAAATGTGTGAAAATAAAGAATATAGAGTAGCTTACAGAGTTGAGGTAAAGCAAATAGTCGCGGTGGGCAATGTTCTCTCGAAGATTCTGTGTAAAATTTTCTATCCATGTGCAAGTATGTTCTTAGAAATATTCTACGTGCAAATGAGCGCCATAACCTCAAATTACAGAACAGAGTTTTAAACTATCGTTAATAAATATGGCACGGTCATTTCATATATTAAAATTCAAAGAAATCATTTAAACAAAGTCATGTAGTTCATATTTTGCTTCAAAAGCACCATAGCAAAGAGTAAGATAATGGAATTGAAAAAAAGCATTATTATCTTTATTATTATTATTGCTTGGCACGTAGAATTTCGTGCGCGGCATGACTTCCTTGACGCGTGTGTATGTGTGTCGCGTGCGTGCTCTCCCTGCCGCGAGTCTTAAGAGAAAGAGTGAGATGATGCTACTGGCTGATACTCCTTGAAACTTCAAGTGGAATGGTCTTAGAGACAGAAACTATGACGATGCTGGAACCCAACTTTTCGTTTCGGAAATAGTTTACAATGGTTTCCTTGACAACCTGTAGTGAACCCACGAAGCATTTCTTAGGCGAGTAGGCAATCATGGAGGAGCCATGACGAGCTCTTCGCTGTTATCCAGGGTTCCCATGGGAACAATTGTTTTAATAGCACACTTATCTTAACATAGTCTTTGTGAGACAAGGAACATAGATCTGTTTGCTTAAAAACTCTGACCTTCTTCTGTAGCCCAGAAACCTGTAGCAATCAACACTAATTGTACCTGTTATTTTTGTCAAATGTAGTGTCAGGTTGGTGGGCGGATGGGGACATGGAGATCGCCAGCAGGGATGAGGAAAATCTGGTGTGAAGCCAATGAATCCAGGAAGTGACAAGTCTATGAGTCTTCAAAACAATGGCTGTCACAATGATGTAAACAAAATAGAGTCAGCAGACTACAGGTGGCGGGGAATGAATATCGCTGAGGCACTCATCGGATTCCTCATCCCAGAGTCGGAGTGTCTCTGTGGAACTGTCTCAAAGCTATCTGGCCAGCCAGCGTTGCACGCTGGATCTGACATGGAGAAGCCACCACAGGCTGGAAAACAAAGTTTTGGCCAGGCCAGCCTACACCACTGTCTTCATGGCAGTCCGAGCAAGACCACAGTCTACCCTAACAAGGAAAGATGCTGAAGTCGGAGGTACCCAGTCAAAAGGTGCATCGCAAAAATCAGGGTACCACGCATCATCGCCAGTGTGCGTACGAAGAAGAAGTAGTTATCCAGGGTTAATATGTTACTAGGAAAACATAAGGTCTTTGTCATCTCTGGGCAACCATGCCATCACTCACGCGCAGTTATCTTTGTTTGTGTGTTATTTCATAAAGCACTGAAAAGACACAAAATGTATACCCCCTTGTGGTCCTCTCGTGGATCTCGTGTGGTCCTTTCGGGGATCACACAGGAGACCACGGGACCTAACGAGGACCACAGGCATAAATTCAGTAGGATCACAGTGCGGTTTTGGAGTAGAAGCGAACGAAGAAGAAGAAGACAAAATGTATCATCATCATGCTCTCTGTGCTCCCATTGGAGCATAAGGCATCAAGAAAGGTCCTCCAGCCAATCCTGTTCTGAGCAAGTCGGTATACCCCCCAAACCACGTCTTTCCTGCTTCCTTTAGTTCTTCCTGTATTGTGCGTCTCCATGTCCCAAATGGCCTGTCCCTTTTTTTCTTGTTTCCTTGAGATGTCCAAATCAAGGCAGTACAGGGGTGTCTTGTTTTGTTTCCATTCGTAGTATGTGGCCTAGCCATTTCCATCTTCATCTTTTGATCCCTTTAGTAATGTTATCAAAGCCCATTCATTTGGTTAATTCCTCGTTTGTTACACGTTCTTCCCAACGTATTCTTAAAATTTTCCTAAGGCATCTTCCTTCAAATCCTCTAAATCTGTTTTAGATTCTCTAAAAACATGGTTCTTCATGTTTCGGCTGCATATAACAGAATGAAGCATACACTGGGTTTCTAGATTTAAACGCTTAACAAAAACTAATGTTAACCATGAAAATAATGGAAAAAAAAGTGTACTCTACTAAGACCCCATTAGCAAAATTTTGCATAACCAATATAGCAATATTATTGTGCATGATACATTCATTGTTTTTAACGCTCCTAAAATCATCACCGTTTTCCCTGGTGTGTAACAATAACTTCTCCATTTAACCCAGTCTTAACAGATTCTCCTAGTATCGTCCATTTTTTTTTTCTTCTGAGTTTTCTGTTTGTTATTCCTCTCAAGCATCCCAGTGTCTGCTGTATCAACAAACAAAACAAAACAAACAAACAAAACAAAAGAAAACCAAAGCATCATTTTCAGGCTACGAAAAGGCTCAAGCCCTACGATTCTCTGAAACTCTTGTGGTCCTCTCGGAGATCTCGTGTGGTCCTTTCGGGGACCACATGGGGGACCACGGGACTTAACGAGGACCACAGGCGTAAATTCAGTGGGATCACAGGGCGGTTTTGGTGGTAGAAGCGAACGAAGAAGAAGAAGAAGAAGAGGCTACGAAAAAAGAAAAAAAAATGCACCTTAAGCAAATACCTAAACAAAATCAAGAAAAACTACAATCCAAATTGCTCCGTTAAAACAAGGAGGAAACAGTTGAACATTTCCTCTTAAAGGTCCCCCAAAAACTTAGTGAATTACGAATAAACGCCCCCTTCAAAGACACCCTTCAAATCAAAACTGTCTATATTCCAAGGCTGAACAACTAGCAAGGGCAGCCAACTTCTCCCACTACGGCATCGGCTGCCAAGAGTGTCTGGCTCACAGAGCCAGGGAGATTTACTTTCCCTGTGTCCACCATCTGAGTATCAGCCATATCGGCTGCATTTAAATTCATGCCATAGAAATCGCTATAGTCCCAATGGTGGTGGAGTCTGCTAAAGAAGTATTGCACAATCTCTGCTTTTTTAGTCCCACTCATGAACTGAAAAAAAAAAAGATGTCATGGTCCACGATGATGTGCCTCACCATCTTCCCCGCATCAGCTGCAAGGATCACCAGCTCGCAGTCCAGGAAGAAGAAGAAGAAGGTGATGATATGGCTTCAATGAGTAGCAACCATTCAGACTGAAAGCAAGACATTACATCCCCACTGCTACCTTCCTGTATATAACGATAAAATTCTCAACAATGCTGCACCTTCTTCCATGGAAACTATTCTTCAGTTTCAAAATGATAGTCTTGGTTCTTTATAACACTCTTTCATCCTCTTTTGTAACGTCACAGCCTTAAAAGAAAAAAAAATATTTGACCTTGTGATACTATGTCGTGGAAATGATTCAGTGTTAAGCTTGGTCCATGCATCCATTAACCACCGCCTGGGCCCTTAGACTAAATCCAATAATGGGCCCCCCCCCCTATAATCTATACCGTCTCTCTCTCTCTCTCATGATACAAAATTCATAAAACAATAACCTATATTTGCAAAATTTTTTTGTCATTAACTCCGGAGGCCCCTTCCCTACGGGGCCCCTAGGCACAAGCCTATTCAAGATAATGGATAATCCGCCACTGGATCCGTGAGTTTAGAAAAGAAAACTCATCACTCAGTTTATTTGTGATATTTCAGTTATAAAACGTCGAAACCTTTCTTAGAGAGGGATATGAGACTCTACTTGTATATTCTATTTCCAGTGTCAAAACTTCATATTCTATACTGTTCAAAAAAAGAAACGCAACACTACTGTAGTCGTAATTGACACCAAATTTCAAACTTATATCAGAATTTTATTTTACGGAATTAATGTTTCAATCTTGGCATAAAGAAACTTTAAGACTTTAACAATGAAATGATGTTCATTAAATTTGGTTTGGACTTTTACTCTTTCCGACTGAGGCCTCCTTTTCAGTAAGGTGTATGGCCTCCTCTGGCCTGTATCAGAGAACGACATCTCTCTGGCATAGATCCGACTAGCCGTTGGATCTGTTGTTGTGGGATGGCTGCCTACTCTTCCCGCAGTGCAAGAGACAACTGTCGGAGATTGGTTGGCGCCACGTCTCGCTGGCTAACTTGTCTGTTGAGTTCATCCCATAAGTGTTCTATTGGGTTCATGTTTGATGACATGGATGGCCACTGAATGGTCTGGACGTTGTTGTCAGCGAGGAACTGGGTGATGAATTGTGCCACATGAGGTCGAGCCTTATTCTGCCCAAAGACCAGCGTCGTGCAGCCAGTTCCTGACCGTTTGATGTGAAACTCGACGAGCTGCTGTCATTGACTGGACTGTTGATGACGCAGACGGAAATCGATTTTTGAAGTGACGCAGCCGTATGAAGCGGTTTTCGACAGGAAATGTGACTATGGGTCTTCCACTGGAGGCCGGTCTGCAACTGAGCCAGTTTCTTGAAATCGTCTCCAAAGGCGACTAATGGTGCTTCTAGCCACAGTAAATTGTCTGGCCACTACACTTTGTGACTGTCCAGTCTGTAAACATCCAGTGATGATGAGTCGTTGTTCTGTGGTGAGATGAGCCATACTTGCGCATTGAATTTTCAAATGAATTAATTCGAGGAACGTCAATTTTTGTACAGCCATTGAATAACATGGTCAGTGAGTTTTGTGTTCAGTAAGTTTCACGGGATTCTCATGAGTTATTGTCAACAATGCTGTTTTCACTAATGTCGTTTTTCTGTGCTCATGAATCATCTGCTGAGTACAATTCAGGTCAGCATGTGAAGTTGGTGTCCAAGTGAACGTTTCAGGCAATTTGCCCTTGTCTGACCAGTAAACTTCAGTTTAAATCGCAAACATCGTATTTGTTGCGATTCGTTTTTTTAACAATATATTTTCAATGTCAAAAATTAAGCCACATATATTCTAGTTTTAACGTTACAAATCATAAAGTGACTGGCAGAGGTAAAGCTATACATTCTGTTTTCAGTGTCAAAATCATAAAGTGTCTGAGAGAGGTATAAAGTTCGATACTATATTTTTTTATTAGAGAATGTACTTTCACAGGACAGGAGGGGCATTGAAAACATTATAACAACAGGAAAAAATAGAGGGATGAAGAGGAAGACGGAACGAAATGATACTGGATAGTCTGATGAGATGGCCCGAGATGAGATTCACCAGCTGAACTGATGGCGTGCACGAAGGGTCGAGTACTACGGACAAACATAAAAGCCAACATCATACAGCACGACACATGATGATGATGATATTTTTATATAAACGACATGTTTATAGTAAACTGTTTAATGTAAGTATTATGTCGTTTATTTATTTATGTCAAAGGGCATTACATGGCACAAGGAAGCGAAGTCTTAGACCATCCATGATTCACTTTATAAAACTAATGATCCAAATTTCTTTGATCCCAAAACAAGTATAAGTCAGCCAACGTTCCCCCTAAGCTGCGTGGAGAAAAAAGAAACATGTCGCGCACGAAATTTGATATGCTACAGAAGAATAAGACATTTTTTTTTCTTTTTAACTTTTCTGCTGTTACTCTGTGCTGTAGTAACGCTGAAGGAAAACAAAAAAGATAGTTTTCCATGAGTTTGTTTTCCTGATTTCTGCCCATTTTAGTATTTGTTCCCCACATGAGAACTTTACATTATTCTCAGTAACTTTTTTTACGCTAAGACACATATTTGAGCACATTTTTTTTTTTTGTTGAGAATGTATTTGCACACGAGTTGAAAATGTTGAGCAAAAGCCGCGAAATCTTAGAGCCTATATTGGAATGAGATACTTTTCAGTCACTCAATCATTTGCATGTCCCTTGCGGAACTTTGCATCCCTAACAGCTCTCCTGTAGGCCTCTCGGTTGTAAGCAAGATGCCCTGCTGCTGTTGCATCCATTAGAAGACTATCAACGATGTCTTGCAGCCATCTTTGCTTTAGTCTTCCTCTCTTTCTTTTTCCCCATTATGTACCGTTTCAAGACGGTCTTCTCTAAATTCTCTTACGTTTAATATGTCCAAAATATTTAGGTTTTCTCTGTTTAATCCTCTTTACTAGTCAGTATTTCTTGTAGTATGGATACATGTTTTCTTTTGTGCCCATAATATTTGAAAAACTCTTCTGTAGCATTTACATTCAAAGATATTTATGTGTTTCTCAGCTGTTTTGTTAAGTGTCCAGGTCTTTTAGGCATATGTTGCGATGGGAAAGGTGCATGCCTTTAAAAATCTTATTGAAGCTACCTTTAGTTGTATTAATTTAGCTCTTTCGGTTTCCTTTTAAACTCTTCAGCCGCTGAACTATTTCTATCATTTTTCTTTTATATATGGTGGAAAACAAGAGCACGTCTCGGGTAAATCGTAGTTAACAGTTGGAGAACCCCCGAATTACAAATCATTGTGTAAGGCTCTGCTGGGTGGATGCTTCTATTTTTAGAGTATGGGAAAATCCGTGACCCGGATATTCACGTAACTTGAGATTATAATAGGCACCAGGTGAATGTAGTTGTTACCTGGTAGAGAAAAGCTATTGTCTGGTCCTTATGGAAGAATGGGGAGAGAGAGAGAGAGAGTGGAGGAGGGTGGAGCATTTGCTAACCTAAAATAACAATTAACAAAAAAGTTAAATGGGGTATAAAATAGAGACCATTCACTGAAAAATAGAAGCGGCCCCCCCCCGAAGGTAGGAATCGCTGGCAAGATGATAATGGTGATCTAGACACAATAATAATAATAATAACAATAATAATAATAGGCTTTCAAGACAACGAATGAAAGAACGAACGTGAACCATTGTTAGTACCAAAACTTTACACTCTTATCCAGACATTCAGCTACAGTCTTCTACGTTCAACCTTTTATCTTCCACTTTTATCGAGGCATTCAGCAACAAATCTTTTATCTTCCATTCTTATCTAAACATTCAACAACAAATCTTTTACCTTCCATTGTTATCTAAACCTTCAATAACAAATCTTTTACCTTCCACTGTTATCTAAACATTCAGTAACAAATCTTTTACCTTCCACTCTTATCTAAACATTCAATAACAAATTTTTTACCTTCCACTCATCTAAACATTCAACAACAAACCTTTTATCTTCCACTCTTATCTAAACATTCAAGAACAAATCTTTTATATTCCACTCTTATCTAAACATTCAACAAGCCTTTTACCTTCCACTCTTATCTAAACATTCAATAACAAACCTCTTATCTTCCACTCTTGTCTAAACATTCAACAATAAATCTTTTATATTCCACTCTTATCTAAATATTCAACAACAAATCTTTAAGCTTCAGCCCTTATCCTGCAGTAATCGCAAATGGACAGAGGAAGTGAAGTTCTCAGCCGCAAAGCAGTAAGTTTTCCAATGGAACTGGAAAGATCTGAATTATGAAACGTATCTTTTCGTTTCCCTTTCTATCTTTCATGAAACATGACTGTGTTTAATCTCCTGTGAGGAAGAACAAACTTCCATCCAGAGTTTCTTAAACTCCTTTAGTCACCAGGATAATGAATGTCCTGGCCTGACAACTCACCGAAGAAAGATATACGGCGAGGGGAAACTTCCATACAGAAGTAGCTGCTCCATTCTTTCGTTTCATTCTCTTGGAAACTGAGATAAGCCTCAGCCCGGAAGTTACAATAATGGGTGTCCGGCAAGAAGAGAAGTTCGTGGACGAAATTTTATCTTGGCTGTGTGGAGCGCTGGAGGACAGGCCAAGTCGTATCGGATGTCCGAGTGTCTTTTCCCCCGTACCCGGCAAAAGTGCTGAAGAAATCGGTTTAAAAACTCTGGTTATCTGGGAAATCTAGGAGTAGCTGAGAGGGTATCTGGTGTTGTCTTGGGCCGAAAGTCTGGACAGATGAACAATGAGGGATGTTCACCTAAGTGTCAGCCAAGAGTTGCAACTATAAACATTTAATGGCATGCTCTCCGTGCTGGGTGCGAAGATTTCCGCCGCCCTAGACCAGAGTGTAAAACGTAAACGAAGCTGAATGTCTTTCGTCATCAATTCCTGTTCTTTCTTTGCCCTTGGCCTGGAAAGATGATATTCAGAAGGTTAAGGTCTGTCGTCATCAATTCAACCTCTTTCAGTGCTGATAGTCCAGAAAGATGACACGCAAAATTTCATTCCCGGTTCAAAGAACTCTTTCAATAACAATAACCACTAGGTTCAATTTTAAAATGTAACCTTTTTTTTTTTTTTGTTTAGATCCAAAAGATCTAAGAATATTATTTAATGATCTAAGAATAATGCTTGAAGAACATATTGAAAAGCAGGAACCATTAATCCTGAACTGATAGACTTTAAATCAACTAAAGAAATAGACAAGAAATTTAACTCTTTTGAAAACAAATGCCTAAGGAAAATACCCTGCATCAAGTGGAACGAATTCAAGAACAACGCAAAGATAAGACAGATGAGCAAACAACAACCTGTCTCATGGGTGATCAGAAAAGAAGATGGGCATATGTAGGCCATGTGATGAGAAGAAACAATCAGAGAATACCAAAACAAGCTATCAAGTGCAGCAAACTGGCCGAAGAAAAAGAGGTAGACCACGTGAAATTCTAAACAGGACATTCTTAAAAAGAAACCAGTTTTAGTGGGCATAACATCCCTAGATGAAGTAGAACGACTTGTTGAGAACAGGAAAACCTGGCAAACAACTATGCGAGCCCTATGTGACATTTAACGACGTGGGAAGGATGTAATAATTTTCCTTTCTGTAGCTTCTTAGAAGGAATGATTGTGTTAAAATGGAGAACGGCCTCATCATCAACATCAGGTGACGTGCCGACTGCCGTTGAATATTATGCTTTTCCAGAGAAACCGAGCCTTCATGCAGGCCATTAGCTCAGTTGGTGATCTCCTCTTACTGTCCAGTATCATTTCTCTTGGTCTTTCCTTCGCTCTATATTTCATCTGTTTTAAGAACGGCCTATTAAATTTGAAATATAAGCTCTATCTATTGACCTGGCGACTAGCCGTGTCGATCATGCTCTTGCACACTTCTCTGTCCTTGTCATCTTGTTAGTCCGCCCAACATTTTCTCTGTCTGCCTCTATCTCTTTTGCTAAATATAATGAATGAATCTTGAGCAATAACGTTATAAAAAGATAGTCGGGTCTTTTAAGGAACAATTTTTTATAAATAGGAAACTACGAGGTTTTGGTACGGTAAAGAGAACAAATATTGTAGGATTAAACCTCGAGAAATCGTAGACAAAGCACTTTAGTGAGACGTGAGAGAAAGAACGAAGATGGCTGCAAGACATCGTTGATGATCTGGAAATGGATGCAGCAGCAGCAGGCCATCTTGCTCACAACCGAGAGGCCTACAGGAGTGCTGTTTGGGAGGCAAAGTTCCGCAAGGGACATGCAAAGGAATGAATGAGAGAAAGAAAAATCACAAGAGAATTACCTGGGATTCGAACACGGACTCCGGTAGGACGAGCAGCCGTCTAGCCACGAGAGAACAGCGTACTATCGACTTAGCCAACTAGCACCCCAAAAAAAGGTGTTTTGTTGACATAGTCTTTTAGTAACTGCTCAGCAGACATGAGAGATCGTGACACCCGGAAAGAAACGAGGTCGTGACGCAGAAATTCCGTAGCTTAGATTCATTCTCTCTAGCAGGTACCAACTAGACAAACATACACACGGTCTCCTGCCATGTCTGGTGCAAACTTGAACAACAATAACAAACGAACGAATACTTATTACATACATCCTACAATATTTGTTCTCTTACTTTAGTTGGGTCTTTTAGTTCACTTAAAGCTGTTTATCTTGTCTTCCTTGTACAAACCAGGAACTACCAGCTTGGTGCTCTTAACAGTCAATGCAGTGAAGATGTTGAGGCAGAGCATTGTGCCGGATAGGGAGAGGGTTATGGTGGCTATTTTTTTTCCAGTTCCTGAGTGAACCTAAAAAGCAGGGGATGAGCAACGCTTATTTGATGGACCTCACCGCTATGGAGATTATGGCGACCCTTTACCCCGTTAACCAGAGCAATAATCATCGACCACAACTAACCAAGACCCTAACCAACCTCTCAGTTGATCTTCCCCCCCCCCCCAAGTAACAAGTCTAGCGTGGTTGACGAGGGACGGCCACGACGGTGGAGTTTGCTAAAGATACTGCTTATTTAACTCCACTGAAGGACGGAAAAAGTATCTGTCATGAGACGCTTCCAAGCCGACACGATGCTGTGCCTCAATACTTTCACTGCACGGAACACTAGTCTGCAGTTCCTATAATAACAATAATAAGAAGAAGAAATTGTGCACCGGTCAGTCAGGGCGAAGGTCGACGGTTCGAATTCAGATGGAAACGCCTCAGTGCTTAGTTGTTAAAATAGGTGCCTGGTTTCAACCCCCAACCCACTGCAGTTGAAAAACTATAAGACTCCAGAATTGATACATGCCCCGTAGTAATTCTCACAGATGCAAGATCAGTACTGGAAGCTCTTCAGTGCAACAAACTACCAGACCTTAAAGATGCCTTGTCAAAAATTGGCTTACAACATGGAGTCACTTTGCAGTGGATTTCACCCCCCCCCCCCCCACCCCACTGTGGGATACTAGGCACTGAGAAAGCTGACCGTCTGGCCAAAGAGGGCACTGAAATGGAGCAACCAGACATACCAATCACCTATAATCAGAAGAAAAGCATGATAAAAACCTACAGGAAGCCACAAACACCATCACATGATGACTATCACATGCTAAACAGAAAGGAACAAGTCACCATCTTCCGTCTCCGAACAGGACACAGCCGACTCCGAAGTCATATGTATACAAAGTTTAAGGTTGGTACTACTAATCTATGTACATGTGCCCAGGTGCCCCAAACTGTGGAACATATCCTCCAGAACTGCACCAACTATGAGACACTGAGATGCAATTACTGGCCCAGTGAAACCACTAAAGAAGATAAGCTCTATGGTTCCATACATGAATTACAAAAAACAGTGAAATTTATCCAAGAGACAGGACTGCAGATATAGACAGACAATGCGAACGAAGAAGAAGAAGAAACCCCAACCCTGAAGTTGGGGATTCCGGGTATTTAAATGTTACATCGAGCCAATTTTGTTTTATGAATGTGAAGCATGGCCTATGAATAAGAGAGTACAGCGAGAAATGGAGGCCATGTAAATGTGGTTCATAAGAAGAATGTTGAAGGTACCATGGACAGCTAAGAAAACCAACTAAGAATCCTTAAGAGAGGCTGGAGTTAAAAGGCAAATTACAGCAAAGATCAGAGGCGAGATTTGTAGGACATTTTCTGAGAAGAGGAAAGGCAGAACACACTGTGGCAACTGGAAACATTGAGGGAAGAAGAGACAGAGAGAGAAGTTACTGGATGGGCTGTCAGTGTGGCTAGGAAGAAAGTCACCGGCTGATCTCATAATCAACGCAAGACAGGGAATTGTGGAGAGAAATGATTGCCTACGCCAGCACTTGATTGATTGACTGAAGTTGGGGAAAGAAAGCCCAGTCAGAACATGATGCTGACCATATCACCCTCTGATTTGCCGACAAGTCAAGGAAAATATAGGCACTAAGACTTTATCCCTCAGATGTCTCCATATCTTAATAATACCATCTTTACTTACCTTTAACACACGTTTTATTCCACTGATGGCAGTTAGTACTAATCTTATAACGCCGCTGCGGGCCATCTGATACTACACCGAGGACGACAGGTTGAGAACCACTCTCTATATAACCACAGCATCGCCACTTCTATTTTGTGCCATTCTGAAGAAGGGTACACATTAAAGCTTTGTTCTTACTAACAAGATCTAAGGCCTATCGTTTATGCAGCAAGCATAAGATCTTGGAATACTGCAGAAGAAAATGTCTAATAATTGTATTTGTTCATCATTGGCTACTTTAACTCTTGCACTCCAAACCATTGGCTGTGTTGGTAAATCTTGCATTGTCTATGCCACACAATGGACATAGCAATATTTATCTTACATCTTATATCCTTCCCGTGCCGTTAAACGTCACATAGGGCTCGCATGGCAGTTTGTCAAGTTTTCCTATTTTCGGTGAGGTTTTCAAACTCATCAAGGGATTTTATGCACACTAAACTGGCCTCTTTTAACAATGTCCTCTTTAGAGCTTCACGTGGTCGATCTCTTTTTCTTCGGCTTGTTGCGTTCCACTTGATAGCTTGTTTTGGTATTCTCTGTTTCTTCTCATCACGCGACCGACATATGTCCATCTCGGCTTTCTGATCATCTGTCTTATCTCTGCATTGTTCTTGAATTCGTTCTACTTTATACCGAGTATTTTCCTTAGATATTTGTTTTCAAAAGAGTCCAATTTATTGTCTATTTATTTAGTTGTTTTCCAGCTTTCGCATGCATAAATGAGAGTGGACATTACATTTGAATTAAATAATCTTAACTTGGTTTTTGTGCTTATAACTTTTGAATGCCACATGTTCTCAAGATTCTTGAAGGCCAATGCTGCTTTTGCAATTATAATTCTGACTTCCTTTCTGGTGTCACCATCCTGGTCTATGTAGCTGCCAAGGTATACAAATTGGTTTACTTCTTCAACAGCTGTCCCTTCTACCTATATTTTTCCTTCTTGATTAATGAGATGTTTCATTATTTTTGTTTTATCCTTTTTAATTTCAAGTCATCTTTTACTAGCCAGTGAAGACAGGGTATCTGTTTTTTCTGGAATCGATTTCACATTGTCTCTGATAAGAGTTATGTCACCTGCAAAATCAAGATCTTCTAGTTGGGTCCTATGTACCCAATCAGTGCTCGAGCGATATTTGCCTAAAGTATAAATAAAATCACCTTTTCAACCCAGGTCATGTTTCATATTATAGAGAAGCTTCATTTCAGTTTGTTTGTACCAAAATTTCTCATAAAAATTTATTTTGAGGACGCAGTGAAATTAATGTAGGAGTGTAAGGGTTAATATAAATATCCAGAGATTCATGTCCGTATGGGATGTCCAGTCTCTGAAGGGTTTTTAAGCTCCAAGAAATGTGTTGATTGCATTAGAGTATATATGGCGATGCAGTCAGCGACTCATATATGGCTGCTTGCATTAGAGCTGACCAACCATAGCTGACCAAGACCCTGTCTCATTCTCTTCCACGGTGACACCAGTAACAGACTCACCCTGGCTAACCAGATAAGGATCCCTCTTGCCTAATGATGTTGGAATCTAATAAAGAAGCACTGAACCTTTTTCCTGCTTTTTTTTATATTACATCCACACCAGGGGGCAAAAATAATAGCCTTAAGCGGTAACCTATTCCTCATCCGACACTGACTCGTTCATTACATGGACTGGAAATAAAATCCTACTATCAGTTCTAGAAAGACAGAAAATGTAATACCATCGCCATGTAAAGGGTTCGTTGAGACAAAATGTATCCACCTTCCTCGGCGTTTCTGTTGGGTTACTTTCTTTAGTCCTCAGCTGACACAATAGGCAGTAGGTCGAAGGCACTCTGAACCCTTTCTCTCGACCTCTCCTGCTTCAGAATCCCTGTCAGTAGCTATGGCACAGCCGACATAGCTTTTGAGATAATTGGGGCAGTTTAGCTGAAGTATATCTTATACAGTACTTGATCTTGACATGGCTTTATGTCCAAAACACCGTATTTTACGAGATGGCCATCGAAAAAAAACTTGTGGCACGCTTAGAAAAATTGCCTCAGTTGTCATGGTAACTACAAATGGAACACAATGTACACTGTGTTATGCCCAAAATGAATCATGCTCCTGAAATAATATCCCTTGTAAACTTACTTTTGGGACAACCACATGTACACACACAACAATTACACAAGATAAAAGACTTGAATGGCAGGGATTGTAGCAAATTTATCACTCAGAACAAAGCAGATTTCATTTTAAAAATGAGACCGAAATTGAAATGTCAACAACAAACTCATAAACAAACAAAACATCATCATCCATCACTGATACAAGTTGTATGTCAACAGCGCAACATCTCGGAGATTGATTTTATTAAAGATTTCCTATCCAGTATGAGGGGGCCAACGAATCAGAAGTGGCCTATAGTTTATTCCTCCTCTTCATGGTTGCCCACCGCAACAAGTTGCACTCAATTGTCTGACTAGCAGAGGAGAGCTATACATGGCCACAGTGGTAGTAGAATCTCCAGAGAAGTAGCACATGGCCACAGTGGTAGTATAATCTCCAGAGAAGTAGCACATGGCCACCGTGGTAGTAGAATCTCCAGAGAAGTACCACATGGTCACCGTGGTAGTAGAATCTCCAGAGAAGTACCGCATGGCCACAGTGGTACTGGAGTCTCTTGAAATGCATGTTTCTTGTCATACTTAAAAATAAAGCCAACACACCAACTCCCCATCCGACACTATGCGTGGTTGTTTTGCCACACAACCTTCATGGTACAAGCTGAAGCAGCTCATTTCCGATGAGACAGAAAGCGTCCGTCGACTATCATTATTATATGTGTCAAACTCAAGTCGGCTATCATTATTATATGTATCTACCTCAAGTCGGCTATCATTATTATATGTGTCAAACTCAAGTCGACTATCATTATTATATGTATCTACCTCAAGTCGGCTATCATTATTATATATGT
Source organism: Achatina immaculata (assembly GCA_009760885.1). Lineage (NCBI taxonomy): Eukaryota > Metazoa > Mollusca > Gastropoda > Stylommatophora > Achatinidae > Lissachatina > Lissachatina immaculata. The sequence goes on from CM019700.1 coordinate 5,205,867, forward strand.
CTACCTCAAGTCGGCTATCAATACTATGTGTATCTACAACATGGCGTTGGATCTCCTTGTTATTGTGAGCTAAAAGCTTTTGCAACTGATGACATAGTGAAGAACTTGGCTGCCTTTCGTAGCTGTTCAGTTCTGGAACATGGGCATTTTATCTAAAACATGCAAAGACAGTACTCCTTGCAGCACTGGATTATCTCTAGTGGGATGTCATTAGCGTGGTCATCATACGTGCAGTCTGAGATGCTGGTCCAGCGCCGTCAGACGTACTTGCTAGCTTAGAGAAAGTCCACCTCGGATCTTTCCGCCGCAAAGAAGGCCAAGACCACGGCGCGTGTGGACCCGGTGGCCGTTCCAGCGTACAAAGACACAAGGACGCCAATGCTGTGAACCGTCCCCGTCCAGTACACTTATCTGGTGGACTACGGGAGTGTGGAGATCGTGGTATGACAGAGATAAACTAAGAAGAAGAAGGAGAACTGAACAAGGTGTAATGGTAGTACACCTTGCAACGTCGGAATAAATTAGTTTCTTGATAACACGCAGTCAACAGTTAACCCATTCGTAACACTGCACAGTATTCAACACATTCAAGCGCTCGTCAGTATAATAAAACAACATCCCCTCTTTCCACAGTACATTATTTAAAGCTGGCAACTGGTACACCGTTCCTAACTCTCAACCTACCGAGCAATACCCGCGACACACAAACATTTCTTGTTAGCATTTTTTTTCTTTTCTGTTGTTTTGAGGATTTGAGGTAATTATGAGCTGCCACCTACTGAATAAAACCACGTGACTCTGGTCTTTTTTTTAAGTAAAAGAATTTTTAAAAAACTATTTAGAAGCCTTACGGTAGGTTTAGAGTTAAAAATCAGATCTTGCAAAAAAAAAAAAAAACACTAAACACTCATAAAACCGGATGTAGCCCAGATCACAAATGTAAAATGTCCTGATTTCATGTATCAGGCTTTTTCTCATCGTCATTGCTGTCTTCTCCATCCTTTTTGTCACTCTGCGCATGCGTCTTTACGTGCTTGCTTAGATGGTCACTGCGCATGAACCTAAAGATAAGAAAAAAAGCACAAACTGGCATTAGAAAACAGTCTTTTGTTAAAAAGAAGGAAGGAAAAAAAAACCGATTCCTAAACTGAGTGGTACGGGACCTTCCCCGGAGCGATAGGGAAAAATACAAAAGGGATGGGGGAGGTTGAGAGAGTTGTCAAAACTATGTTAGTATCTGGGGGGGGGGGGGGGCGTGCAGGAACTGATATCGGAATCAATTGATTGACGCTAGCAGGGTGGCCTGTGACTCAAAGTGACAGCAGTAAAAAAGTCTGAGAACCACTGACGTTGGGGGGGGGGGGGGGAAGAGAGAACTACAGCTGGCTTCCAAACTATGATCCGTGTAGGGTCATGAGGACCTCCGTCTAGCACATCTGGATTACTCGTTTGTATAATGCTAGAAATACTTGGAGGTAAAAAAGGTAACCCTATGACAATGCTATAGAGGCGTCTATGTTGTGTTAGTGCCCGTCACTTCCTTGACTTTTCGGCACGCTAGAACCTAGTCGTCTTCCATCCCCCCTTCCCACCACCCCCACTCCAGAACAAGCAGGGCACCCCGACACTGCTGCCATAACCTGCTCCCAATCCGACCAGGAAGCTGTGTCTCAACGTCTTCACTGATTCGGCTGCGCCTCCAGGGAGATAGAGAAGAAGACAATACAAGACCGCTGATTTCACGTGCCGGTCAACCTCGCTATAAAAGTGTTTGACTATATACTTCTTCTTCTTCCTTAGCTTTCCCAGCCATTAAGGCTCACTGCTGCAGATAAAGTTCGCCTCCATTGCTCTCTATTCCTAATCTTCTCTCTCCAGTTGGTGGCACTAACTTCTTTTTGTACCCTCCTTCTATGTTGTCTTTTCATCTCAGTCTTGGTCTACCCCTTGGTCTTGTTTCCCTCACCTCTTGCTCATACATCATTTTCGTTTGTCTGTTCTCATCCATTGTTTCTACAAGGCCCCAGCCAGCGTAGTCTGTTTCAGTTTCAAGATATTTATAATTCATTGGGATTTAAATAAGCTCATTCATTCATATGTCCCTTGAGGAACTTTGTCTCCCAAACAGCTCTCCTGTAGGCCTCTCGGTTGTGAGCAAGATGACCTGCCGCTGCTGCATCCATTTGCAGATCATCAACGATGTCTTGCAGCCATCTTCGTTTTGGTCTTCCTCTCTTTCTTTTTCCCATTATGTATCCTTCCAATACGGTCTTCTCTAAATTATCACAACGTTTAATGTGTCACTTGTAAGCTGTTCTGATTATATACATAGAACAAAAAAAATCTAATAGAACAATGTATCTATACAATAATGACTAAACGTCTGACTAAAAAGAACCAGATATTACGAACAAGGATTTCAAAATATGTTCACATGGATCTAGAAGTTTTAAACATACACAACTGAGGCTCACCTTTTGTTGCACTTTGGACACGCAAAACGCTTCTCCCCTGTATGTGTTCTTAGATGTCGCTGCAGTTCGTCAGACCTTGTGAATCTGGAAAGACACAAAAGACCTTTCAGTGGTGTCGCTTTTCAAATCCTGATAGTCATGTTAAAAAAAAAAAAAGTTTCAGAAAAACCAAAACAAAAATAAAAAAAATATCTAAAATGAAAAGAAAAGAAAGTGAAAATTTCTGTGGCGGGTCAAGAAACTGAAGCGTTGAAACAGTTCACTAGCTGTAACATGAACAGGGCAGAGAAGCAACCAAACAGAAAATGTCTCAGTATCCTGATCAAGGACGGCTGAGCGATGTAGGTGGGTTAACCTCTCATGAGGGAAGATATTAGAGGGTTAACCTCTCATGAGGGAAGATATTAGAGGGTTAACCTCTCATGAGGGAAGATATTAGAGGGTTAATCTCTCATGGCAAAGGTTGGGGATTCAAATCCCGCCAGTGACTCCTCAGTCACCCAGCTTGTACAAATGGGTACCTTTTCTAAAAGTGTGCTAGGAAAAGCGGTCAGGTGTGATACTGGCTACAGAAACTCCCCTGCGCCGACAGATCGAAGACACTAAGTCTATTAGGACCGTACCCGTCAGGTGCGTTCTTGGCATAATAATTCGACACATGTTTTTTTTTTCTTTGGGTGCATGAATATAAGTCTTACTCTTTATTATAAACTGACAGTTGTATGTACAGTTTTTGGTGCGCCTGGCCTTGCAGCTTGCAGTGGTAGTTTCCCAACAATGCGTAACTGGTATTCATTGTTTTCCCTTCCAATGAGTAACTGTATGGACTTTGTGTGAAACTTGTCGCGGATAGCAGTAGACATATTGGGCTCTGATGCTCTTGTGAAATCTGTTCTTGTTAGCAAAGCCCAGCCATAGGAATGAACCATAATCTGTGTCCAGTAGCATTTGTAAAGCGTTGGTGGCCTCACATTTCTAGACCTCTAAAGTATTTCAGGTAGGGATGCCGGCGCCTGTCATCACCGCCTTTTGATTTTCTAGGGAAGCACCAGGTACCTATTTTGGGGGGACAAATGAACCATGCACCATGACAATCACATGACAGTGCTGAAAAGCAAAAAAATAAAAAATAAAAAAGTCTTGCATTTCTGGAACTTAATTTTCTTTGTCTTGTTTGCCTGTTCGTTTTTACATCGGTAAAGATAATGACAATCGCTCATGGTAGAAAACACAGGAAGAACAGACGGACTGATGTAAACGGAAACCGACCCTGAAACGTTAAACTTCAAAGAGACAGAAGAACGATTCTTAAAGCACGTACTATCAACATCATGTGGCATAAATGATAAAAAGGAGGAATTAGTGAAGGGAATGAACAAGAGAAAAATAAAGTTAATGGGAGCTGCAGATACCAAACTCAGAGGTAAAGGCTGTAAACAAATACATCAGAATTATGTATTTCTATACTCAGGAGTGAGTGAGCAAGAAAGAGAAAAACAGGGCATCGGAATGATCACAGAACCGCTGGCAAAATCTTGGAAACAAAATGTTTATCAGAAAGAATTATAACTGTCCAAATAAAAAAAAAAATGAGGAGACCACAGCCTATGTTCAGATATATGCTTCTTGTAATGCATCAGACATGGAAGAAGAATGCGAGGAGTTCTTTGACAACTTCTATGATACACTAAACAACATAGGTAAGGAGGAAAATGTTATAATAATAATGGAGGATTTCATTGCACGACTGGGAACTAGTAGAGCTGATGTAGCAGCCCGCAGTGACCAGCAGTGCGTTAGAAATGAAAATGGTAGCAGACTACTAGAACTGTGCAGCCAGCATGATCTTTTTATCACAAACACATTCTTTAAACAAAGAGAGTCCAAATATATACCTGGTATCAAGAACTTAAAATAATGCAGTGGAATGCTGAAGGTATCAGCAGTGTTAGAGATGGCTATAGCAAAAAGGTGGAGGTGGAATACCTGGTATAAATGGAATGTTTTGACACGCAGAAGGCCAAATTGATTTTATACTAGCAAGGAACAACAAGAAAAGCTCAGTCATAGACGCATAGACCCAACCTGAGTCCAAGCACAGACCACAAAGCAGTAGTAGCAGTCATCAGAGCACACAGGAAAAGCCATAACAGAGCTTCCAAGAAGAAAAGTGAAACAATAAAAACAAGCAAGCTCAAGGAAGAGAATGTGAAAGAAGAATATGAGAAGAAGATAAGAGAATTGTTCATAAACTTCAACAGAAACAGAATCAGTGGAAGAGGAATGGACCTCGTTCAAAACCAGCTTTTTGCAAGCAGCAGATGAAACATGTGGTACTGTGAAAAAAAGGAGGTAGAGAAATGAAAATAACAACATGGTGGAATGATGAGGTAAAAGAGACTGTAAAAGAAAAGAAAAAGAAATATAAAGAATGGGTGAGAAGTAAAGACGATCTGGACGAAACTGAATATCGAATTGCAAGAAGACGCTCTAAGCGGGTAATAAAAGAAGCAAAGGTAAATCATGGCAGGACTACTGAGAAGTATTAAGCAACATTCACAAAGACGCTACGAAAGTCTTTTATAAAAAAAAGATCAGTGCCATGAGAAAGGGAACAGATCATTGTGACCCAAATGAGATTGTGAATGATGATAATGGCTATGAAATATGCGAACCAGCGATGGAAATAGTACTTTGGCAAATTACTCAATATACCATCCGAGGCAAGCCAAACTCATAATAACAACACAGCTGACCCCATGCAACTCGAACCAGACATCAGAGAAGCCATCAGAAAGGCCCCAATGAACAAATTCCAAGGATGTGATGGAATACTCAATGAGTTAATCAAATGTGTGAAAGAGGTTGGAATAACTTGGCTTCAAAGACAACCTGGTATGAGAAAAACAAGAAACACTACAGGACTGGAGAAACACTGTAATTATTCCAATATAGAAGACAAAAGGCAATAAAAGGGACTGCAACCAATATAAAGGCATCTCACTGCTAAGCCATACTGGAAATATGTTCTGTAAGATCCTAGAGAACAGACTACAACCAGTGATTGAACCACAGTTAAATGAAACTCAGGTGGCATTTAGAAAAATTAGAAGCTGTACAGATGACATCTGTTCCCTAAGACAGCTAACAGAAAAATCAGCTGAACGCAATGATATACTTACTGCATATAGCTTACGTACATCAAGAAAAAGCATTTGATATAGTAGATAGATGTAAACTGGGAAATCTTACAGCATTATGTAGTTAGCACACATCTGATCAACCTTTGCAAAAAATCTATACGAAAACAGTCAGTGTACAGTTAGAACAAATGCAGGACACTCTGAACCATTCATCATAACATCTGGAGTGAGGCAAGGCTGTGTACTATCTCCCTTACTATTCATAACATACACTGACAACATCTCCAAAGAAGCTAACATACAAAGTAAAAACTCCACCACAAAGCTGCCCAACCCCAGAAAGAATGCCGATAAATCAACAACACCTTCCAGAAGACATACCCAATAGGAGGACCATAAACGAGCTCCTTTTTTTTGCGGACAATCAAGCACTTACAGCCACATCAGAAAAAGATCTACAGCAGAACATAGATATAATTAGCAAGGGCATGAACAAAGCCACAACATGAAGATCAGTGCTGAAAAAATGGAAGTTATGACCATAGCGAGAGAAGAAATCCAAACAAATATCTTCCTAGTCGACCAACCTTTGAAACAAGTGAAACATTTCAAATACCTAGGTAGCATAATGTCATCCTCAGGGACAATCGACGCTGAGATTGAGTACAGATGCAATAAAGCAAATCAGGTCACTGGACAAATGACTCCTTTACTTAAAAACAAAATACATCACAACTGAAATAAGAAGGGCACTGTACAACACAATTTTCCTCCCAACTCTATGCTGTCAATGTCAAACATGGACACTAACAGCCAAGAACAAAAGAAAAATCATCACGACAGAAATGAGATCTTTAAGGAGAATAGTAAATGTGACAAGAAGAGACCAGATAAGAAATGACACCATCAGGGCAAAGGTTGGAGTTAACACAGTATTACATGATATCCAGAAACAACAAGTCAAATGGTTTGGCCAAGTTACACGGTTACCACCGGACAGAATATCACAGGCAAAATTCACACTAAGATTTGTAGGTAACAGAGGAAGAGGCCATCCAAGCAGGAGATGGAGAGAGGAAATTAGAGAAGCATTAAGTATCCCATTATATGAAGCAAATCATCAAGCCCTGTCAAGACGTCTGTTTGTCCCCTCAACACCGGAAGGTATATGAGGAAAGAGACAAGACAAAAAAAAATTTTGATGTTCAGAGATTCTGAAATTAAATAAAAACACAAATGATATACTCCACATTCTCCTAGACTTATTTGGAGAAGAGAAATTATGACAGTGCTCAGAGACAAGGGATGCACATGGAAGGATGCAGAGAATAATTAAAAGAACAAGGATGACTGAAGAGCCTTCATCCACGGCCTATGCTCTCAAGGGAGTGAAAGGTGATGATGATTCTACAAGAGAACAGGAATCACTGAGACTATTAGAACGTGCAAAGACTTTGTAAACGTTGCATGTATTTTTACATATGTGAATGAATGTTTATAAACTTTCTTCACTTCTCGTCTCTTCCCCCCACCCCTCCCCCCTTTTATCTGGGGCATAGACCATCAACAAATGTTCTCCATTTATTTCTATCTCGTGCCGTTTCTTCTATCCGTCTCCACCTGTAGTCGATCTTTATGATCGTTGGCACATGATTCCTACGCCAGGTATTTCTGCCTCCTCGTTGTTTCCTCTTTCCCTGTGGGTTCCAAGCGTGGGAGTTCGTCTGATAGTGTCTGCCTTCAGAAATGCATGCCTTTGTTCATCTTCAGCGTCTTTTTCTTTATCATCTCTTTCACCGTGGGTTGGTTACGTAGTGACAAAGCTATGACTTTTGTAGACTGATGGTCCCAGTCGTGAAGAACTGCAGTCTATGGTTTGTAGCTTCCGTTTGGCTCCACTAGCACCACACCACCTGGTTAACAGAGGCAGGGTTCTATGATTTTCTCCGCGATGCTGAAATCTACATAGAAGTTGCCTTTTCTTTGGGAGGGGGGAGGAGTACACTTTGAAGCTTCAACGCTTAGGAGTGTCAAAGTAGTAAATCCACTGTTTCTCATGGCGAAGGTAGGTGATTCGAATCTTCCCCCCGATGCGTCCACGTTACCAACCTGTTGAAATGGATAACAAGTTCTTTGTGGAGTCGGAGGAAGGAAAGATGGCGTTTATGCTGACCACATCATCCTCTAGTATCTCGAAAGGTCAAGGGAAATATGGACGCTAACACTATATTCCCCACTAAGCGGGTTCATAGAAAAATGAGAGGTGCTTTTACAATCGGAGCTGCAAAGTCAGTCACTGTAGCCTTCTCCCAAGCTAAAAGAGATACCCTCTAAGGGTGCAAAAATGTTCAGCTCATGTGCGAAAATACTGTGTGTGTGCAAATGTGCGTAGTAACGTAACACTGTAAATCTGTCATTTTTGAAAAGATCACTGTGCATACCTGATCTGCTTAAAGGACATTCTCCTTTTCCACGACGCAGTGGAAATTCATCTGCCCGTTTATTTTAATTACCCTCTATTCTCTGTGTGCCTACTTGCTTCGTCACGATTCTGCTACACTACTACTGAAACTACGCGATAAAAGACCAGTTGAAACTCAGAGTCATTTCTCAACAAGAAAGAAACAGTAAAAGAAAAACATGTACCATCATTGTATTTTTCTTGATCCGGATTAAAGCACGGAGTAACGTCTGGAAACTGGCAAGTAAAAGTAGCAGCTTCATTTTTCTTTATGGGTGGTTCCAAAAATTTCGTGCGCGGTATGATTTTTGTTTCTGTGCGCGGCCGAGCAGCCTAGAGGGAACATTGCTCGCGTTCCAACACTTTCACACCGTCGTTTGTAAGGCGCATCCATCTCGTAGTTCCGTGGACGAAGAAACTGTCCTTTTTGACAATCAGCGATCCACAGCTGACCTGCCCCACTCATCCAGTGGTACCCCCAGAAACAGGCCTAGCCTGGCTAACAGGGCAGGAATCGGCATAGTTCCCCCATGGTAGTGGAGTCTGCTAAAGTAGTATTGCACACTCTCAGCTTTTTAGCATCGCCTAAGAACTGGACACATATCTGACACGATCCGCTCCTGGTCCGATTCCTCAACATCTCCACATCTTTGGCCGCAAAGAACATTAGCTCGCAGTTCCGGGCAGACCGAAGAAGAAGCATCGCAGTTACAGAGTGAAGAACATGGCTTCTAACGAAGAACACAAAAGGCAAAGAACATAGAAGACAAGAACATTACTTCATGAACGCTGGTAGCAAAAACAAAAACAAAAAACGAACAGCACAAGGGACACAAAAAGAATGAAATTTTAAAAACCAGTTTTGCCTACCTTTTGGCACAGAACAACCAGTTACAAACGAAAGGCCTTTCTCCAGTGTGCCACCTCAGGTGTGCCTTCAGGTGAGATGTTTTATTATACACCTTACCACAGCCTGGAATGTGACAGGAGTGAATATTCCTTTTCCGCAGGTGTTCACCGGCAGGCCCTGAAAAGAAAAAAAGTGAATCACATTACTCATTTATCTTCACATTGTTAACAGCACTATCGTGAAGAGCTTCCTTGACATGGGTTATGATTAGATAGTACAGGGGTTCTCGAGTGGCTGTATACATGCCCTTACAGGGCATGGGAACCAAATGATGAGGGGTGGGGGACCCGGTATCTGAACAATTTCTGCTTTTGAAAAAAAAAACAACATGGTTGTTAGAATAGAAATTTGTTCCAGCCGCTTCCCTCCTAGTTATCCACATGAGAAGAAGCAGCAAGCTCTTAGCTAACATCGTTTTTTTTTTCCTTAAAGTAATGTCACGCTGGCAGCTGACACGGCTGGTATTCGAAGTGCTCTGTTATCAAAGTTCCCTGTGAGCAAAGGTTTCGGCGACGTTCGTTCGCAGACTTTTGAACCCATATCCAAATATTTTCTAGGAAAAAAAAAAGTGCGTCATAACGTCAAATTTCAAAGTATACTGCAAGGGAAATAACTACTAAGATGAAAAGAAATCTGAAAAGAACTCATGTAGCGCTATCATATATACCCCCCCCCCCCCTTTCCAGCGCTAATATAACACATTATGAACTGGAAATGAAAAAAGTTAAAGTAAACATTTTGTTTATTTATTCTTATCTTATATCTTGTATCCTTCCCTTATATCTTTAGACGTCACATACGGCTCGCAAACTAGTTCGCCAATTTTTCCTATCTTCGACGAGTCTTTCAACCTCATCAAAGGATTTTATGCCTGTTAATTTGTCCTCTCTTAATAATGTCCTCTTCAGAGTTTCACGCGGTCTGCCTTTTTTTCTTCGGCCTGTTGTGTTCCACTTGATAGCTTGTTTTGGGATTCTCTGCTCATTTCTTCTCATCAAATGACCAACATGTGTCCATCTCCTTTTCTTGATCACCCATGAGACTGGTTGTTGTTCAGTCATCTGTCTTATCTCTGCATTGTTCTTGAATTCATTCCACTTGATGCCGAGTATTTTCCTTAGGCATTTGTTTTCAAAAGAGTCTAATTTCTTTTCTGTTTCTTTAGTTGTTTTCCAGATTTCGCATGCATAAATGAGAGTGGATATTACATTTGAATTGAATAGTCTTAACTTGGTTTTTATGCTTATAACTTTTGAATTCCATGTTCTCAAGATTCTTGAAGATTGATGCTGCTTTTGCAATTCTGATCCTAACTTCCTTTCTAGTGTCACCATCCTGGTCTATGTAGCTGCGAAGGTATGCAAATTGATCGCCTTCTTCAATATCTGTCCCTTCTATGTGTATTTTTCCATTTTGGTTCAGAGAAATTGTCATTATTTTTGTTTTGTCCTTGTTAATTTCAAGTCCTATTTTGCTAGCCAGTGAAGACAGGCTATCTGTTTTTTCTTGCATGAAATTCACATTATTACTGATAAGAGTTATGTCATCAGCAAAATCAAGATCTTCTAGTTGGGTCCCATGTACCCAGTCAATACCTGTGCAGCACTTTTTCATTATGAAGTCTATTGTAAACCCAAAAAGTAAAGGAGACAGTATACATCCTTGTTTCACACCTGTTTCAATCTGGAACCATTCACTCATCCCTTCTTCTGTTTTGACTGCACAAACATATCCATTGTAGAAGTCCTTAATGATGTTGACAATTTTAGATGGTATTCCATATAGACTTAAAATTCTCCATAATGAATCTCTGTGTATGCTATCAAATGCCTTTTTAAAATCTACGAAGTTCAGTATTAATGGTTTCTGCTTTTCAATATGTTCTTCAAGTATTATTCTTAGAGTAAAGATCTGGTCGAGACAGCTTCTCCCCTTTTCGAAATCCTGCTTGTTCTTCTCTCATTGCAGTATCCCCTATATCTTTGAGTCTATTCAAAATGACCTTGCAAAATACTTTTGACACAACTGATATTAAGGTTACTCCTCTCCAGTTGTTACAGTCACTAAGGTTGTCCTTTTTTTGGTATTTTAACAATGATTCCTTTCTTCCATTTAGAAGGGACATTTCTTCTTTCCAAATCTTGTTCAATATTCTCCGTAGTTGTCTCATGTTGTCACTATTTACAGCTTTTATCATTTCGGCTGTTATTTCATCTTTATTGTTTATTTCTTACGCGGCATATAAAACTTCAAAGTGAACAGAAAGGCCTTACTTTGAACATCAAAAAGACAGAGACTATGGTTATATCTAAGAAACAGAATCCACCAGCATGCAGTATTAAATTAAACGGAACTGTTCTAAAGCAGGTGCAGAAATTCAAATACCTTGGAGCAGTAATAACTTCAGATGGAAAATGCAGAACAGAAATTAGGAACAGAATAGGCCAAGCAAAGACTGCATTTCAGAGAATGAGAAACATATTGACCAACACATCCTTATCAATGAATGTTAGAAAACGAGTCCTGAAATGCTATATTGAACCTATCTTGTTATATGGAAGTGAATCATGGACAATAGGCAAGTCTGCACAAAAATCATTGGAAGCAGCAGAAATGTGGTTTATTAGAAGAATGTTGCAAATCCCCTGGACAGCAAAAATAACTAATGAAGAATGTAGGAGAAGAGCTGGAGAGACAAAAAACCTTGTCAAAAAGATAAGAGAGAGACAATGTACTTTCATAGGACATGCAATGAGAAGAGGGGGCATAGAAAATATTATAACAACAGGAAAAATAGAAGAAAGAAGATCAAGAGGAAGACCAAGAGTAATGATACTGGACAGTCTGACAGGATGGTGTGAGAGGAGATCACCAACTGAGCTGATGGCATGCATGAAGGATCGTGTACTCTGGAGAAGCATAATAGCCAACGCCAGTCGGCACGGCACATGATGATGATGATATATAAAACTTCGTGATTGACACGGCTGGTTTTGTTTTCGCAGAGAGAACATTGCTGGCAGCGGTTATAATTTTGACAGTCTTGTGAAGGGGTATGAGGAGGAATAGTGGGGAATCCTTTTGGGAGGTATACAACTGCAAAAAAAAAAAAAAAAGACTGAGAACCCCTGAATTGAGAGAACCTGAAATTTCATTGTCAGAAAGGTTTCTGTGCCTTCGGCAAATGCTAGAATTCTTTGCACAGTGCTTTGTTGTAATTTCTTAACATAAACCAGTTTTCGTGTCCTTTTTCGCTTATTCTCATTATTCTTCCTTCCCCCCTCCCCCTCATTTTATGATTATCATTATTAAAATTTTCAAAATACGAGCGGGGTTCGCTTATACACACTGCAGGTGTTTAGAGGTTCGGTTAAGTGTTTACTGCTGCAACCTGATAATTACGGTTACCACGCGCTTAATGGCTGCAGAAGTGCGCATTGGCTGAGGTATTTGTTCATAATTAAATTTGTTAACGAGTGCTTTCAGCCTTCTCTGAGACCAGGGTGTTAAATTGCTGGTATGGAATAGCTAGTCTTGTGAGAACTATATTACTTTTCTTGATCTATTCAGAAATGGGAAAATGTACCCATAGACCGCGACGATAAATAGGATTGAAGCAATGGCGAATTAGTCATTAGGTTGAAAATGTTTATGCATAGAGAGTACGTAAATGAAGGAAAAAAAAAAACTACGCAAATACAGATTATTATTTCTTGTGATAATAAGATAGAGCTGTACAGTTCAGTTTTACAAAAGGATAGAAAGAATTAGGAAAGTGGGCAGAAAATAAGAATAACAGAAAGAGGAGCAAATTTATTCATTCATTCATTTTGATGTCCCGTGCGGAACTTTGGCTGTCTAACAGTTCTTCTGTAGGCCTCTCGGTTGTAAGCAAGATGCCCTGCTGCTGATGCATCCATTTGCAGATTATAAACGATGTCTTGCCTTGGTTTTCCTCTCTTTCTTTTTCCCATTATGTACCCTTCCAAGACGGTCTTCTCTAGATTATCATGACATTTAAAGTGTCCAAAATTTTAAAGTTTTCTCTCTTTATTCCTCTGTACTAGCCAGCCTTCTTCAATATTAAGCTCTTGTAGTATGGATATTTGTTCTTTTTTTGTGTCCATGATACTTGAAGAACTCTTCTGTAGCATTTTCATTCAAAGGCATTTGTGTGTTTCTCAGCTGTTTTGTTAAGTGTCCAGGTCTCAAAAGCATATGTTGCGATGGGAAAGATGCATGCCCTTAAAAATCTTATTTTTGTAATTCTGTCTGTTCCTCTCCACAGATTCTTCAGTTGTTTTACTTTCTGAAGAGCAATACATGTCCTCCTTTTTCAATTTCCCTCATTGTATCTCCATTATTAGTTAGTAGTGATCCAAGATATTCAAATATTTTCAAGAGGAGCACATAAAAATGAAAAAAAAACATATCACGATCCAATGCTTCAGCAAAAGCCTTCTTTACAAGGATCACATACAAAAGCAGCACAGCGGATAAAAAAAACAAAACAGGAAAATTCGATGAAAAATTAAACACTTTGCTTTCCTAGAGAGAAAGAGAGGCACTAAATGCGACCAGATCGATGTAGGTAAGCAAAAGGTGGAAGCAAGCCATTCGTTATTAGGTTCTCCAACTTCTCTCTTCTTATGGCATATTCAAGAAATTTTGACTGTCTTTTTTTTTCATATGATTTTCACTGTCTATGGCTCGCCAGCCCTGACAAGGGATGTTGGCTGTGGGTCGCGGACCAATGAGACAAAGAGGAAAGAAAATATATGTTTTCTTGATTCCGTTTCATACATTTATATTATATCTTCCCCGTGGTGTTAAATATCACATATGGCTCACATGGTAGTTCGCCAAGTTTGTTTGTTTTTTTTCCAGCGAGCTTTTCAATCTTATCAAGGGATTTTATACATACTAATTTAGCTTCTCTAACCTTTAGAGTTTCACGTGGTCGGCCTCTTTTTCTTCGGCCTGTTGTGTTCCACTTAATAGCTTGTTTTGGGATTTTCTGATTGTTACATATCATGTGATCAATATGTGGCCATCTCCTATTTTTGATCACCCTTGAGACAGGTTGTTGTTCACTCATTTGTCTTACCTCTGCATTGTTCTTGAATTCGTTTCACTTTATACCGAGTATTTTCCTTATGCATTTGTTCACCAAAGAGTCTAATTTGTTATTTATTTCTTCAGTTGATTCTCACCTTTCGCATCCATAAATGAGGGTGGATATCACATTTGAATTTGATCATCTTAGCTTGGTGTTTGTGCTTATAACTTTTCAGTAACATATGTCCTTAAGATTTTTGAAGGCCAATGCTGCTTTTGCAATTCTAACTTCGTTTCTGGTGTCACCATCCTGGTCTATGTAGCTGCCGAGATATGCAAATTAGTTTACTTCTTCAACAGCCGTTCCTTCTTACTATATTTTTTCCTGCGTGATTAATGGGAAGTTTCGTTACTTTTGGTTTTTTTTTCTTGTTAATTTCAAGTTCTATTTTACTAGCCAGTAAGGACAAGGCTTCGATTTCATATTGTCACTGATAAGACTTACTCCATTTGCAAAATCAAGATCTTCTAGTTGGGTCCCATGCACTCAGTCAATGCCCGTTTTTCCTTGTGCAATATTTTATTTCATTATGAAGTCTATGACAATTCCAAAAGGAAGGGGAGATAATATACATCCTTGTTTCACGCCTGCTTCAATCTGGAACCATCCACTCATTCCTTTTTCTGTGTTGACTGCACAGACATCCGTTGTAGAGATCCTTAATGATGCTGGCAATCATAGATGGTACTGCATATAATCTTAAAATTCTGCACAATGAATTTCTGCGTATGCTATCAAATACATATATATTACTTCCCCTCATTTCGATGGCGGAACCCAGCGGTTCTCGAGTTCACTGGCCCCAGACCTCTCATTTCAATAAAGGTTACCCCGTAATTCTGCAATATATATGAAACCAGCATTCAGAAAGGATGATCTATTATACATTCTTTTAACGCTGGTAGTTACTGAAACACAGTTGTCAGTCAGAATTACAGGACTGGGATTTATCCTCCCCAGCCGTGTTGCTCATGTGAACAAGCTTCAGCTGGACATTGTAGTAGGGGGTCCGGTGTGTCTCCACGTTCGTGGATCTTGCCAAGCTGTGGCTGATCACACCCACCGAGCAGCCATCACCCGAAAAACTTGGTGTACATGCAGGTTCCTCCCAGTCAGGATATAGATAACACCTCCCAGTCAGGATATAGATAACACCTCCCAGTCAGAGGATATAGATAACACCTCCCAGTCAGAGGGTATAGATAACATCTCCCAGTCAGAGGATATAGATAACATCTCCCAGTCAGAGGATACAGATAACACCTCCCAGTCAGAGGATATAGATAACACCTCCCAGTCAGAGGATATAGATAACACCTCCCAGTCAGAGGATATAGATAACATCTCCCAGTCAAGATATAGATAACATCTCCAAGTCAGAGGATATAGATAACATCTCCCAGTCAAGATATAGATAACACCTCCCAGTCAGAGGATATAGATAACATCTCCAAGTCAGAGGATATAGATAACATCTCCCAGTCAAGATATAGATAACACCTCCCAGTCAGAGGATATAGATAACACCTCCCAGTCAGAGGATATAGATAACACCTCCCAGTCAGAGGATATAGATAACACCTCCCAGTCAGGATATAGATAACACCTCCCAGTCAGAGGATACAGATAACATCTCCCAGTCAGAGGATATAGATAACATCTCCCAGTCAGAGGATATAGATAACATCTCCCAGTCAGAGGATATAGATAACATCTCCAAGTCAGAGGATATAGATAACATCTCCCAGTCAGAGGATATAAATAACATCTCCCAGTCAGAAGATATAGATAACATCTCCCAGTCAGAAGATACAGATAACATCTCCCAGTCAGAGGATATAGATAACATCTCCCAGTCAGAGGATACAGATAACATCTCCCAGTCAGAGGATATAGATAACATCTCCCAGTCAGAGGATATAGATAACATCTCCCAGTCAGAGGATATAGATAACACCTCCAAGTCAGAGGATATAGATAACATCTCCCAGTCAGAAGATACAGATAACATCTCCCAGTCAGAGGATATAGATAACATCTCCCAGTCAGAAGATACAGATAACATCTCCCAGTCAGAGGATACAGATAACATCTCCCAGTCAGAAGATACAGATAACATCTCCCAGTCAGAGGATACAGATAACATCTCACAGTCAGAGGATGAGAGGATGTAGATGACGCCTAACAAGGACAACATGCTCTGGTCACATCTGTATGGAAGGCACTTGTAATTTTTCTTGGGGGAGGGTTAGATGTCAGCAATTTTGAAGTAAGTCGATTTTAGTGGTGGTGATGTGGAACCACGGAGCTAAACATTCTGACTTATGTGACAATCTGCCTGCAAGTCCCTGAAACGTGACTTGATACTCGCCATAATGGGACTGACCATAACATGGTTGTCGACTAATATGAGTCAGACATCTGCAGCAAAGCTGGCACAAAGTCTTGAATCTCTACTAGGCTATGGGTCTTCAAAAACAAAAAAGGTATCGGAAACAAGCATCAGAGCACTGCCTCGTGAATCTTTACTGAACTTCAGACTCGGACTGTAGGGGCTGGCCAGGAGAGTTCATCTCTCGCGCCTATGGCATTGAACTTCATCGACGAAATTACTGGAGGAGCTAACATAATCAGCATCATAAACCTAGACATCAGAGCCTCAAATATGGCTGAGAGAGAGAGAAGCCCGGAGGAGAAACTCTGGGGGTCTTACGAAGACCTCCTGCTGACAGCAGGATTTATGGAGGCTACCCAGCTTCCTGTTTAGAAAGCTGAGCGTGCGAAACTGAACGCTGAAGAAGAAGAAGAATGATAAAAATATGCTTACCTAGCCTGTCAATCTCATGACAGTTTGGACAGTCACAGGTAGCTCTTCCGGTGTAACGACGCGAATTCCTAGGACTCGGTAACCCAGGAAGTTGAGATCGAGGTAAGAACGGGGAAACTGGGCTGCTGTTTAAGTTCAAGTCCGGCTGGGAAGGCTGTAACATGGATTTGTACGTGTCCTGCAGTAGATGCTGCTGTGATGACAGAAGAGCGGGGTTCGAGGCCAGAGGGTGGCTTATGTGATAATCAGGCGCCGGATACGAGGCTGCGATTTGCCCGTGCAGAGCTGACGAGTCTGACAACCAGTTGCTACCCGTGGAGTGCATGTTCGCTGCTGGATGCACCTCCCACCACGACGTCCCTCCAGCGTTGACAGAATGTGACATATCGTTATGTTTGAGTCCATGCGTGGCACCTGGGTGTGTCGTTGGAATGTTAGAAAACGGCCAGGTCGGGTCGTACGCACCAGACATGGTCGGAACCCGAGAATACATTGATCCGAAGCTGGAGCCGCCTATTGCATTTTCTCCATGCATTCTCTGGAGCAGAGCCGTCTGCGACAGATCAGAAGTTTGAGAGGCAGCATGGGCAGCTGAGCTGGGCGCCGAGTAGATTAGGTCATTAGTGTACGAAGAATGGGGGTTTGATGGCACCATTGTGGAACGAGAGTACGACAAGTTGTTGGACATTTGCAGCGGCGTGTGGTTTAGCGCCCCCATACGCTGGGGCGTTATGTGGTGGTGTATAGATCCGGATGAAGGTGCACCAGGGCAGTGTTTCTTCCAGGGGAGAAATGACTTTCCTAGAGTTGCCTCGGCGAGGGGTGGCGGAGATTTGCTTGTGATCTTACTGCACTGGGCTGCTAACATTGCAAGAGGAGTTCCTCCAAACGGCTGGTGATCCTACGAAGTGTAAGAAACATAAACCTAAATTAAAACTCAACACCGACTCTATTTTAGAGGAATATTCTTAGCTCTTAGTCTAAAAAAATAAACATCCATGACACACGAACATTTTTTTTTTGTAGTAAAAACGACTTCCGCTATGTTTAACCCGGAAATGACGCTATGTCTATTTTTAGCGTTTACAGCGGATTAAATTCGTGAATTTGTGACTGCAGAACAGAACTACGTAGTTCGTGTTCTAAATATTTGTAAAAAAAAACGGGGTTTACACGGTTTGTGGTAGGTTAAGACTTAACAAAATTGGCGAGAAAAATTTCAAGAGCAGTTAGTCTTTAAAATTTCCAAAATCACGAGGCAGTCTGGAACCGAGCTTGAATTCAGAGCTGCTGTCACTTCGTAGCACAGAATTCTCGACAAGGAGCTATGAAATAGATGTATACACACACAAACAAACAGTCGAACCCTGCCATTCGTCCGCTTCTCTGCTCATACAACTCAGGTATTCGTCCAAAATTGTTGGAATAAAATTCGAATTGGCCACTCGTACGTTTGCCGGGGAATTTGGACTGTACCACGTGGTCAATGGCGACTGAGTCAGAGTCACGTGGTGAGCCTCTCGTTTGCCCTAGTTCGCTAAGCTTAATTTGAGGCTCCATGAACTATTATTATTATTACTATTGGTTATTTTAAAATATTTTCATTGGCAACAAAGCTTAATCAAAGGTTAAAAAAAAAGATAAGTGATTCAGCCAAGACTAAAAGGAAAACAACGAGAAATACATCCATCCATCCATCCTCCTCCGTGATCGGCAATCGGTCAAGCAGTCACCGACCAGGACACCTTCTTGCATACTGGCAGAGACAAATTCTCTCCACTTCTCGCCGTCGGCCGCCAGCTTTCTTATTGTGTCCCAGCTGTGCTGTGTGATACTTATTTCTGCTTCTACAGTTCTCCTCCAGGCAGTCTTTGACTAGCTCCTCTTTCTTCTTCCCTCGGGTGTCCATCGCTCAGTGTTGCTGGGGTCTCTTCGCAGCACATGGCAATCTATTTCCAGCTTTTTTTTTTTTTTGGTGGGGGGGGGGGGGGTGTAGCTGTTATGATATGCATATCTTCTTGTTCACATTAGGCAGATATGTCTTTTGTATTTAGTGTTTGTGGCCGGTGAATATTCAAAATCAGAAAGACAACTGAACTGAAGGAAAACTCATTACGAAAGTTTGAATGTGGCATTCATGTCTCTGACCCAGCCAATCCGTTGGGTTATGTGGAAATCCGTCATATCGAACACACTGAGAAAATAAAGGGGCCATAAAACGGACTAATGTGGCGAAAGGAGTGACATTCCTTGCCGTGAATAGGTCATTTTTAATTTTAAAAAATGGAAACACAAAAAAAAACTTGTATTAGTCTAAAAAATGTGCTCTGATGCCAGTACTTGTGAAACAATAATTGGAAGGTCTTGTGTGCCAGCTGGAGCGACTAGTGTAATGGTTAGAGCACTCGTCTAGCAACCGAATGGTCGAGGGTTCGAATCACTAGCTGAGCAGGAATTTTTTTTCGCGACCAATATAGCCCTGAGGTCGATGGAACCTCGTAAAATGGGTACCAGTAAATATCTGGGAAGGAAAGGCAGCGAGGAAAGGAACTGGCCCACTCTACCTCATATACCGATGGCTCCAGCATGATGATGTCCCTAACGCTTCGTCCCCTACGGCATTTACTATGGGATTAATTTTACTTTTACTATGTGCCAGCCAAAAACTCCGAAACACTTGAGATGGAGACTGAATAGGAGGCTGTAGTGGTGGATGATATTGCGTTCTTGAGAACGTCCATGGGTCTGAAAGTGAACGATGAGTGGAGGAGTTGGTGGAAAACCAAAAGATTCCGCTGACCACTGAATAAGTCCAAGAACTGGACAGGGGAGCTGCAAGGAAGAGCTGGGGAACTTTGGAGGAGGAAATGAGTAAATGGGACCATTTCAACTGTAGCCGTTAGGTCAGTCAATCATTTGCATGCCCCTTGCGGAACTTTGCTTCCCTGACAGCTCTCCTGTAGACCTCTCGGTTGTAAGCAAGATGCCTTGCTGCTGATGCATCCATTTGCAGATTATCAACGATCTCTTGCAGCCATCTTCGCCTTGGTCTTCCTCTTTTTCTTTTTTCCATTATGTACCCTTCCAAGCAGCTAGGAACTTCTCATTAATCAAGAAGGAAAAATATACGTAGACAAAGCAGCTGTTGAAGAAGTAAACTAATTTGCATACCTCTACAGGTACATAGACCAGAATGACCTCTTTCTTAAAGGAAGTTAGAAATAGAATTGCAGAAGCAGCATCTAACTTCAAGAATCTTGAGAACATATGGAATTCAAAGGTTATAAGCACAAAAACCAAGTTAAGACTATTCAATAAACCAAAGACTATTCAATTCAAATGTAATATCCACCTTCATTTATTCATGCGAAAGTTGGAAAACAACCAAAGAAATAGACAAGAAATTAGACTCATTTGAAAATAAATGCTTTTGAAAATACTCGATATAAAATGGAATGAATTCAAGAAACAACGCAGAGATAAGACAGAGGAGCAAGTAACAACTTGTCTCATGGGTGATCAGGAAAAGCAGATGGACACACCGTCCATCATCACGTAATGAGAAGAAACCGTCAGAGAATCCCTAAGCATGCTGTCAAGTGGAACACAACAGGCCGAAGAAAAAGAGGTAGACTACGTGAAACAATAAAGAGGACACTGTTAAGAGAAACCAAATTAGTAGGCACAAAATAACTTGATGAGGTTAAAAAGCTCGCCAAATCAGGCAAACTTGGCGAACAACCATGTAAGCCCTATGTGACGTTTAACGGCACTGGAAGGATGTAAATGCAGATTAATAACTTTTTTTACCATTGGGAGAAAACACAAAGTATGACGGGAAAATGGTATCCTAACATTGCAGTGGTCAGCAAGGATGATCTGTTCATTGACAATATTGTTAACCATTTTGGAAAAAAAAAAATCTTGAAAAACATCTTCACCTCATCATGGCGAAGTGCTAAAGAAACTAAAAGTGAGGATAGAAATATTGAAAATCATAAAAAAAAACCACGACAGCTATGATACTTCGGGCATGTTAAGGGACACAGTATCATAATGAAGACCCTTCTTGAGGCAGGACCGAAAGGAAAAGAACAAGAAGACGACACGGACATGGATGGGTGGACACCATCAAGAGATGGACAGGAACAATCTTTTCCAATGGATCTTATGCCCGGTAATGTAGCCCATCTCAACAATGTTCTCTCTAGAGTTTCACGTGGTCGACATCTTTTTCTTTGTCCTGTTGTGTCTCCCATTTGATAGCTTGTTTTGGGATTCTCTGATTGCTTCTTCCCATCACGTGGGTAACATATTTCCATGCCTCTTTTTTTTTTTTTTAATCACTCATGAGGCAGGTTGCTGTGTGCTCATTTTCTTTATCTCTGTGTTGTTCTTGAATTCATTCCATTGTATACGAGTACTTCCCTTAGACATGTGTTTTCAAATGTGTCTAATTTGTTTTCCATTTCTTTAGTTGTTTTCCAGCTTTCGCATTCATAAATAAGGGTGGATAATACATTGTAACTGAATAATCTTAACTTTTTGTTTTCGTGCTTATAACTTGTAATTGTTATATTTTCTAACGATTTTTACAGGCCAATGCTGCCTTTGCTATTCCAATTCTGTCTTTTTTTTCTGGCGCCACCATCCTGGTTTATATAACCGTCGATGTATGCAGACTGGTTTACTTCTTCAACTGCCGTTCTTTCTAATTATATTTCCCCCCCCCCCCCACCCAGCTTGAGTAATGGGAAACTTCATTATTGTCGTTTTGTCCTGGTTAAATTCAATCCCTATTTGAAATAAAGACTAGCTATGTTCAGTCAATCCGGGCTACTGAAAAGTTGCGCGGGGTTGCCTATCCTCCATCATTTGAATAAAAAGGGCTCCTTGACATCTTATAGCAACCTGGTCAATGTAAGTTATAATTGGGGGGGGGGGGCCCTCTCGTGCTGCACGGTTCAATTAACGGACAATGTTAGTGGGGTTAGCAGTATGACCTCCCTCCCCCCTCCTTTTCCAACTTTATGTTTTGATTTGAAAATGTTTTCACAAAAATTATAATGCAGAGATATAATTCTGGTGTGATATTTATTTAATTACCCCAGAAATTACAATAAGTGTTCGAAATGACGTCCATCGCCTCGTAAATGCCCTGGCGCCCGGCCGAAACAAGACCGCTGCACGTTCATAAGCACTATTCTTTCTTAATGCTTCAAATTCTGGTGTTATGTTATCATTGAGCTCTTGTATCGCTCTTAGTCTCTTGGTGTAGGCAGCTTATTTAAGTTATCTGTCAGTCATCATATCATACAGACCTTCAGTTTTAACAGCAATGCCTATTTTATGTGTGTTACGTATTAAATCTCCTTTATGTATGTTACGTATTAAGCCTCCTTTATGTGTGTTACGTATTAAACCTCCTTTATGTATGTTACATATTAAACCTTTATGTGTGCTACGTATTAAACTTCCTTTATGTGTGTTACGTATTAAACCTCCTTTATGTATGCTACGTATTAAACCTCCTTTAGGCCACAGTTTTGCCTTATCTTATGCTTTTTTTTTCTTCTTAACTCTTGTACTCCTGAATTAATGTCCATACATCGACAGAAGAAATCTGGATAAGAAATATTGATTTAAAAAGAAGGGTAAAAAAAAGTGGAAAGAAGTTTCTCTACACTTTAAAAATTAAGGAGTTGGATTAGTAATGCTCTACTTTTAATTCTAATTAGATTTTGGTTAAATATCGCTCTAAGCTTTCATTGACATAGGCGTACAAGATTTACCTTCGTTTTCAGCCTTGTTTTGTCGTGAAAGAGTTAACGCGGACGAACATTATATACATATATATATATATATATATATATATTAGTCTAGGAAATGATAGCAGACATCTTTTCTATAACTTTCTCCTGACGAAAACTTAAAATTTCTAGCTTGCTTCCAAGGAAATCCTGTCTCGTTCCAACATTTTAGAGAGCAAAGATTTCTACTTTTCTTCTTTTTTTTTTATAAGTCAATCGATAGAGCGAAAAATTGTCTCACTGCTTCAATTACTAAGAATTTGCGTAAGCGAGCTAGCACCAGAGCCGCGTTAATCACCCACACCCTAGTGTAACATATTAACCCATTAAGTTTCAAATCGATGTAAAATTATATGTTTGCTCTACGATTCTGATTTTTTTTCTTTTTTTTTTTTGGGGAGGGTATAAGAACAGAATATATGTGTAATACTACGCATAATACGCCGGCTTTCGTTGTAAAACTATTATGGCGTCTGTTTACTCAGGTTGCCCGGATGTTCACTCATTTTAGAACAAACTAACACTTTTCAAAGGAGCAGCAAGTAATTTGACCTAAAATAGTCCCACCGTTTACTCCATTGAGAAATCACTGCGCTCAACATTTGTCCAAATCCACAGAATCAAAGCGAATGTATAAAGTTTGTTTGTCTTGCCTATAGCTTTATAACCTGGGGCTAACTAATAAATGGAAGTTTATTTCCGAAAAGGTGAAGGTTCAATTGCATGGGCTCGTCTAACATTCTGCCGTTTATCTGTCGATTTTTAACACTGGCCATGCATGAATTCTCTACAGATTTGTCTACATAGATAATGATAAAAAAATAATTTTAAAAAGTTAGTTTAAAATGACGCCTTCTTGGGAGTCCCATCCCTTTGTCCACACATTGAACACAATTAAGCTGCTAAACAGAGAGAGAGAGAGAGAGAGAGAGAGACTAATTATTCTTATTGTCTTTAACAGTGGTTCTCAAGATTCTTATGATCCACGGACCCATCAAGTCAATGATAATCAGCCCGGGGGGGGGGGGAACGCCCTCAACCTAAGACGAGAGACATGACCAGAGGACACAAGCTTTTGGGCTTCTATCAGGATCTGGAGAGAACTGCGAGCTTTGCCATTTCGACAGGGATCAGGATCTGATGTGACCAACAACCATGAAAGCAAGAGAAGAAGAAGAAGAAGCGGAGATCCTCTTAGCACTGAATTAAAAGACTTTCACATGTTTCCAGTATTCTAGCCTCAACTTATTCCTAGAGCCCAGCACATGATCCTACCCCCACCGGAAGCATGGGATCACCAAGTTGAGAACCGCCGGACTGACATATTAATTGTATTACATATAATTATTTTGCATTAACAGTACCAGTACGGCCTTGATCTACTCTAACGTATAACAGGCGAGTCAAAAGTGCTGAGGAAAAAAGAATATATTACAGAATCGCATAGTTAACGTTAAATAGCTATTCAAAACCTATCAAGTTACGAGGTTAAATAAACTCTTATTGGGTAGCTGAGTGTACTGGATATAGAGGAAAGTATAACTAATATTTCACAATAGTCAAAAACAATATTATTTCGCAAAAAAAGACTGTATTAGTAATATTTGAGAGCAAACTTATATCAACCAATTAGAATTCTTTATCCAGGTTTTTAGCCTGGCTTGTCAGTGAACAAGGGAGATAATTTTTTATTTGCTAAGAGTGGAGGGTTTGGTATGCTAGTCTGTCTGATATGCTGTCTTTTATCTTTCAGTTTGAGACCAGGAGAGTTAGTTCTTCTTCTTAAGTATACTTGTAAAAATCGAGTGTGAGGGAAGAATGTAAGACGGGCCTGCATGGCCAATTCTTCACCCTTTATAAATAAAGATCATTCGTTCATCATCATATTTTTTCTTCTTTTTCTTCTTCTATACTTTTGAAGTGATAATCTGCCGATTGAGAACAGGACATTGCAGTAAGGCACCAACTATACTGAAAGGAAGAGAGGGGGGGGGGAGTGAGGGAGTTATGAGAGTGGTTAGTGCAGAAATTAAATTCCTCCAATGCCACAAATGTACTGTGAATCCCCCCGCCCCCCACCCTAATTTTGAAGAAAATCTGACCACAGCTATCCCGGTTCCCGGATCCTTGTTAGCCAACGGTTCAACCAGTAGATAATTGTGTCTACTCTACTTTCTCATCATCTCTCATACCAAATCGGTCAGTCAGTCAGTCATTTGCATGTCCTTTGCGGAACTTTGCCTCCCTAACAGCTCTCCTGTAGGCCTCTCGGCTGTAAGCAAGATGCCATGCTGCTGATGCATCCATTCGCAGATCATCAACGATCTCATATCAAATACAAAATAAATATATCAGTGTGTAAAACAACTAAAAAAGAAGTGTATTATGACAAACATCAACACACTAATCAATGAACACACACAGTATAAATAATGATTTAACCACATTACACACATAAGAAACCCATGTATATACAACAGAGAACGCAATGGCATAGCAATGCATCACTGAACCAAGATATGCAAGTCAGTACTCCTTTACTCATATCAACCTTCGTTGTCATAAGAAGCTTTAGCAATCAATAATATTATATATATATATATATATATATATAATATATATATATATATATATATATATATATATATATATATATATATATATATATATGTAAAGAAGCTTTAGGATCAAAACAATCAATATATATACATACATATATATATTCATTACCAGAAGCTGAAATTTGGCACATCAGACCTACGTGCCTGCAGCAAAGAGCAAAAGTTCGCACATCATATCCTCCAAAGTTGCATCTTACACAAGCCGTTCAGGCAAAGGAGCTGACCAGACCCTAGTCCCTCACAAGAGAACCTCTGTGGTTATGATGAAAGCTCGAGACGGACCGCCAGGTTTATGAGACCAGCGAGACTAGTGTCGATGTTTGCTGGAATGACGAAGAAGATACTTTTGAAGTAATAGGTCATCATCATCATCATCAGGTGCCATGCCGACTGACGTTGGCCTCTCCAGGGTACCCGATCCTTCATGCAGGCCATCAGCTCAGTTGGTGATCTCCTCTCACACCATGCCGTCAGACTGTCCAGTATCATTTCTCTTTGTCTTCCCCTGGGTCTTCTTCCTTCTATTTTTCCTGTTGTTATAATATTTTCAATGCCCCCTTTTCTCATTGCATGTCCTATGAAAGTACATCGTCTCTCTCTCTCTCTCTCTTTTTTCCCCTTTTGAATTTTTTTTTTTTTTTTTTGTGTCTCAAGCTCTCTCAAACATTCTCCAGGAGTTATTTTTGCTGTCCAGGGGATTCGCAACATTCTTCTAATAAACCACATTTCTGCTGCTTCCAATGATTTTTGTGCAGACTTGCCTATTGTCCATGATTCACTTCCATATAACAAGATAGGTTCAACATAGCATTTTAGGACTCGTTTTCTAACATTCATTGATAAGGATGTGTTGCATAATATGTTTCTCATTCTCTGAAATGCAGTCTTTGCTTGACCTGTTCTGCTCTTAATTTCTGTTCTGCGTTTCCCATCAGAACTTATTACTGCTGATTTAGAATAGTTCCGTTTAATTTTATACTGCATTTGAGTGAATTCTGCTTCTTATATGTAACCATGGTCTCTGTCTTTTTGATGTTCAAAGTAAGCCCTTTCTTTAGCGACTTTATTCAAGAGATTTTGCAGGTGTTGTTGGTTCTCAGCTATCAGTACCTTGTCGTCAGCATGCCAAAGGTTGTGAATATCATGTCTTCACTTTTCTAGGCCATTCAAGTTCTTTGAAGTAGGGATGCCTGTATCTGTCCTCACCGACGAGAGGAAACCCCAGGTGCCCGTATTTAAGGCTGAGTTGACCTCGTTGCCAGACGATTCAGAAAATTCCGCCCGAGTGAGAAAATCGAACCCATGGACCTCCTGATTGACAGGTAAGTGCAATAACCACTACACCACCTCGCTGGGTTAGGAGCCCTAAAATAACTACTTGCTCTTCTCTGCTGCGCTGGTAGTAGACATAATTATTCTGATGGCTTGGGATGCTACCTTGCCCATTTTTTCTTGTATGTTATTTTGTAACGTTGGTTTAGCTTCCGCGTATGTCATGCTTGTATCTCAGCAGGATCTGAAGTAACCCAGCTAGAAACTTCAAAGTGGACAGCCAAGCCAGCCATCCATATTTACCTGTCTGTGGTAACCTGCCACCTTCTTTTGCTAGGGTGTACTGCTTCGTTCCCATGTATACCACAGTGTGATGAAATGCAGTATATCACCACTCTTGAGAAAAGCTGTTTCGTTAGCCAGTGCTAAAGATAAAGGGCTATTGAATTATCGAGCATGGTCAGATACTGACTATCACTGGTGTGAGAGCTACTAAGAAAGATGCTCCAAGAGTTCGGCAGCTCTAAAGAACAGAACAGGTTCAATTTTCTTCTTTTGGCGTTTGCCCTCAAAATGGCTTTGGCTGGGCCGTGTTGTAGTTATGCGCTCGACACATCCGACTTCGGTTTGGTGTATTTTTATGACCTGGCTCGCCTTCTCAGTTCGATCCTTTTTCACTTGGCCAGATTACTGTCTTTTTTTTCCAAGGGATACTAGGCTGAGGTAGAATAGGGTCTTGGTCGACTATGCTTCGCCATTTCTGACCGTTATCTCCTTTAGTTTTAGCGCTGCCATAAGTAGGACGAACCAAAAACAGACTGGACATGATATAAAGAAAAGAACACTGGTCTCTTGTCGGGTGGGCAACCGTCCAGCCAAAAAAGACAACCAAGGAGCCACCAGCATATACGAGACATACAACGTAGAAGACTTTTTAAAAAATGCATTTTGTGCCCCTTTGTCTCCATGGAGAATACCAAAAAGAGTCAAGTATTTAATTTTGCATCCATTTCTCGTATTTTTTTTTTATCTGTTTTGCTTTTGTATGTCATCCTTAACAAAGGCGTTTGCCAAAATGTAGGGTTGTTGTACGTTTTTCACTTCTACGCGCTCATCTTACTTTCTACCATTCTTGTTCTTGCAAACTTTCCTCACTCTTTCTATCTTAAAACTGAGCTATACACCTCTGTCTATTTCATATTCAAGGGACAGAACTGCAGGTAACGGCACTAAGAAACAACAAACTTTTTATTTTAAACTGGCGAAGAACAGGACAGACAAGCCGGTCAAAGATTCTGTCAGATTATCTCTCATTCACTCACTCTTCCCAATCACTCAGTTTAATTCACGTACACTAAGTACATAGGCAGGGTGAATTAAACGTAAAATAACAAAACAATTATTCTTGTATCTATACATTCACAAATATAAAATAATTACATATTTTATACCACTTGGGGCGCACATTAAGGACGAAATCTCATCAAACTTAAAGACTCATGGATGGATGAATAAATGAATGGGTGGATGGATAGATATTGCAAAAGATGAATAACTGGCCCATTTAACATTCTAAACTCCTCAACGTGAGCACTGGCCTCAGGCATGAATTAATAGTTTACAAGATTCACGTACCCAAAAGAACGAGCATAACAATCTAAATAACACTTGTATTATAGCAGTATGGGAGGCAATCATGTATGCTACTGTTTTGGGGCAAATAGCCCCCTTTGTTTTGCATGCATCTTTGTACCGGGGAGGGGGAGGGGGGGAAGCGGCCCGCCCGGCTTCCAGAAGCTTCGAGAACGGCCACGTGATTTTGGAGTCTCATAAAGGCATGGTTTTTTTTTGGGGGGGGGGCTGAGTGAGTTAGTGTTCGTCTGACTGTGGTCCAGTGTGGTCGTGTGTAGTCGTTGTCGTCAACATGCAGTCTGGTTGGTATTTTCTGCAGTTTGGTAGTTGGTATGTTTCTTGGTTGTATGGTGGATTGCCATATGGCAGGGCAACCTGCCGGCACATCGGTTTTTTTTTTTCTTTTTTTTTTTTTTTTGGTGAGCTATTATTTTCCATTTTCATCCAGCCTATCCATTAAACTTCTTACTGAAATGTTTACGCCTAGTTATTGAGTTGTTGCAACTAATAGCAGTTATAGAGCTTAGGTTGTGCCTGTGAGCTGAAGAAAGTGTTTATCTACTTCAAGTTAACTTTCAGATGGAAGATTGGAAGGTGTTCAATATATGTTGGACTAATTTGAGATTAATTTTGGCTGCAGTCAATAATGGAGAATCTTTGAAAAGAGTTAGAGGTGCAAAAATATCTTGTCAAAGAGAGAGAGAGAGAGAGAGAGAGAGAGAGAGAGAGAGAGAGAATGTACTTTCATAGGACATGCAATGAGAAGAGGGGGCATTGAAAATATTATAAAAACATGAAAAATAGAAGGAAGAAGATCAAGAGGAAGACCAAGAGAAATGAAAGACTAGCTGCTAGACCTCTTATCTTATGTCTGCAGACCACTTGTCTTAAATCTACAGCTACTAGACTACTTGTCTTAGGTCTGCAGTTACTAGACTACTTGTCTTAAATCTACAACTACTAAATTACTTGTTTTAAGTCTACAACTGCTAGATTACTTGTTTTAAATCTACAGCAAAGAAGAAAACAAACACATTCTAGCAAAATATACAACTACATGCTGACCGACATTGTACATTAGTGTAGCTTTTCTGGTTAATCATTATCTTTCTAAGGAATCTTTACATTCCTTTCTTCTTTCAGAATGAGTCTAGTGTTGTTCAAATTCACTAGTTTCCGTATTCTAACCGTCACTACCTTCTGTATTCTAACCGCCATTATTTTCCATATTCCAGCCTTCGTCACTAGTTTCTGTATTTTCAAATTGTTCAACTAGTTTCTGTATTCTAACCGTCACTATTTTCTATATTCCAACCTTCGTCGCTAGTTTTTGTATATCTAAATCGTTCGCTAATTTTCTACCAAATATGCCATGCCTCTCATGATGTTCTCATTGCATATTGAGAAGAGGTCAGATGTCACGACACACCCTTGTCTTACTTCTAATTTCATACCTCGATAATTGTACTTTAATTGTAAGGCATTTTTGAAAATTAAACATCATACCTCGTTCATCCTTTGGGTACTCAGATGGTTTCATTTATGAACAAATTTACGAGTAATGGATAACTGTTATTTTAATCAATAATAATTACTTCAAACTTTGATTATTTATCTTATCTCCATTTGGTTATTTGTACAAGGACACTCCATAAGCTTTTCATTTACTTATTCCTTTTCTTTTAAATATTTAATGTAATTTTTTTGAACTACTTACTTAGCATCATAATTAGAGCATATTTTTAGAAGTGAGTATTCTCGTATCCTTGTAGTTTTCTTGTTCTGATGCAAATTGGAAAATGTCGACAAATTCGTTGTTCAAATAGAGTTAGTGTTTGCCCCAGTCGTGACTCGGAAGGCAATTATTCACACGGTTTATTTTCTGATCGTTGAAATAGTCGTATTTCAGGATACAGGTTGTCTTGTGCAACTCCGAGGAGTTTTGCAAAATGAAATAGATCAGTGTTTCTAGTAGAAGTAAGTCTAAAAACCGAGCAACTGTGTTTGAGTTTGACTAGGTTCTGGGTATCAGCGCGAACGAGACACTCCCATAATCGCTTCACCGTCTTTGCCAGTGAATATCGCACAGAAATCGACATTCATTCGTATTACTCCTTGATGATAAGCGCCCCCCCCCCCCCCCCCCCAGTGAAGACGCCATTTTAGAAATTACAACAGTCCAAAAGCAGCGAAACTAGTCAGCGTCGCTCTCGGCACGAACCCCTTCGTTAGGGCCATGCCGAACCAGGACACACACACACACACAACCATCATAGTTCATCACTGGCCAAGTAGGCAAAGAATCATCAGTGATGTCTATGCGAGGTTCACAGCTCACAGTTGTGCCGTACCACTAAATGCAGTAGCTCGGCACGCAGAGCCGACCTCCATCTTGAAAGCATTGGTGACCTTTCTCATTCGACAGGTGTATGCCCCCCCCCCTCCTTTCTTCCTACCACAATCAGTCCAACTACGAAAAGCCACCACAGGACATAAGCACTTTCAATCAGCTGGCAGCGCGGAAATCCAATCCCACATCCAATATCAAAGCAGTCAGACTGTCGCTTGTCAGAGTCTGTAACGGTCAAATGCGACCTACTGCTATTGCTAAACCAGGTGCTCCAACTGCGGAAGGCAGGTCTAGTTCGTCGCTATGGAATCAGCTTCTTCTTCTTCTTCGTTCGCTTCTACCATCCAGACAGCCCTGTGATCCTACTGAATTTATCGCTGTGGTCCTCTATAGGTCCCGTGGTCCCCCAAAGGACCACACGAGATCCCTGAGAGGAGCAGTAGAGGTTCAGAGTATCGCAGGGTTTAAGCCTGTATTCTTGGTGGATCTCAGAAGCGGGATTGCGTGACACCGTGGTTTTCGTTGCACCAGTTTGATCTAGAGTTGGACTTCATGGCCTCAGCTGTCCGAGAACAGCCAGCGTGGAGATATACTACCACAGCAGCTGGGGTCCAGCATCGTTATAAGCTAATGCCGTTAGTTCTTCGCCACGACATCAGCTGCCATGATATTACTGCTCACAGCTTGAATGAAAATACAAGGACGTGAACATCAAGTAATAAAGATGATACTTCTGCGGCGTGGGGAAACTTAATCATGCGGAGTTTAATCATCGACACGTGATCACTCGGAATAGAGTTTAGGGTGGTTAAAGCTGAGGTTAATGGTAGAGCTGGGGTAAGGGTTAGAGTTGGGGGGTTAAAAGTTGGAATTAGGGTTAGAATTGGGGTTAGGTTGGAATTAGGGTTAGAGTTGGGGTTAGGATGGAATTAGGATTAGAGTTGGGTTCGCGTTAGGTTCGGGTTAGGTTCGGGTTAGATTCGAGGTTTTTAGAGTTAGGTTTAGAGCTGTGGTTAGGTTTAGAGTTGGCATTAGGATTAGAGTTATGGTAAGGGCTGAGGATAGGTTAGAGTTGGATTAGATTTAGAGTTTGGGTTAGCGTTAGAATTGGGGTTAAGTTTTAGGCTAGAGTTAGAATTGGGGTTAAGGTTAGGATTAGAGTTGTGGCTAGGGTTGGATTTGTGTTTATGGTAGAAGTTATGGTTTGGATTGGAGTTTGGGTTAGGATTGGAGTTGGGTTAGAGTTAGAATTAGGGTTAGAGTTGAGGTTAGGGCTAAAGCTAGGGCTGGAATTAGAGCTTGAATTACAAGTTAGAGCTGGAGTTAAGATTAGAGTTTTTCCGTGATGGTGAAATCTGCATAGTGTAGGATGAACCTCAAACTAGCACAAACTGGACATGGCAAAAAGAGAAGCCGGAACTGAAACCCTCGGGTCTCCTGTGGGACGGTCAAGTTCCCCATTCACGGGAAGACAACCAAGTAGCCAATGACTACGTCCGAAACATTCAGCGTAGAAGAGTCCACATCGTTTATTTCACGCCCTTCAAAAAAGCATTTATAGACTGAAGAGTTCAGACCGACCATGACCGTACGGCATCTCTCTCTCTCTCTCTCTCTCTCAACCTTAAGTGCCCAAGGCACATGGGGCTTACACAAGGGTTTTCCACAAACGCCTGTCCTTTGCCTTTTTTCCGCTCTTGCTCAATATCCTCTATGTTGTTCTTCTCCATGTCTGTTTTGGTCTACCCTGTGGTGTCCATCTTAGTGCTATTTTTTTGGTAGTGAGTCGTCAGTCATCCGGAGCACATGCCCCAACCATCGCCAGCGTCTTTCCTCAATAATTGTTGTCAGTGGCTTCACCTGCATTTCTGTTAACAAGATGTTATTTCTTATGGTGTTTGGCCAAACTTTTCTCCCACTTCTTCGTAAACATTTCGTCTGGAAAGAGTTCAACTTTCACCAAAGCAGGAGCTGCTACAAACACATTAGCTCATGTTATTAAGTCTTTCTTGAAAAAGCTTTCACCAAATAATCTCTACTTCACCGATCTAACTTATCAAATGATGATTTTAAAAATCCCTCATCAACATAAACATTAAGTTACATTTAAAAGGATCAAAATTATTTAAACCACATCAGTATTATAGACTACATCAAGTCAACTGGAGCAGCTACTCCAGTACATTTAATATAGTATGTAATAAAGGTAGATAAGAGTCATATGGTCCATGTTTCCAAAAAGATAGAAAGAGTGAGAAAAGTGGCCAAGAAAGAGAATAGAGTAAGATGAGCTCATATAAATGAAGAATATGCAACAATCCATTCGTCATTTTTTCTTATTTATCACATGTAGTTTGTACCACGGACCAAAGTTTCTCAACCTTTTCTTCTCCTAGTTGCTCTTCTCTAGCGTTAAAATGTTCTCTGCGGCAACAAAGTTATATCAAAGATATATGACAAAAACAGTCATATCAAAGACATATGAAGGGAACAAAGTTATATCAAAGATATATGAAGGGAACAAAGTTATATCAAAGACATGTGAAGGGAACAAAGTTATATCAAAGATATATGAAGGGAACAAAGTTATATCAAAGACATATGAAGGGAACAAAGTTATATCAAAGATATATGAAGGGAACAAAGTTATATCAAAGATATGTGAAGGGAACAAAGTTATATCAAAGATATATGACAAAAACAGTGATATCAAAGATATATGATAAGAACAAAGTTCTATTAAAGATGTGTGACAAAAAGTCATATCAAAGATACATTAAGAAAACAAAATCATTGCTTATTGTCGCAAGATGAAGCCCTCCAATCAGCATTTCAGCCTAACCACAGTGGGTAGAATATGTACAAGAAGATATGCATGTTGTATTCGGAGAGCAAAACAAGAATAAATATATCCATACTACAAGAACTTTATATTAAAGAAGGCTGGCTAGTAAAGAGGATTAAACAGAGAAAACTTAAATATTTTGGACACATTAAACGTCATGAGAATTTAGAGAAGACCGTCTTGGAAGGGTACATAATGGGAAAAAGAAAGAGAGGAAGACCAAGGCGAAGATGCCTGCAAGACATCGTTGATAATCTGCAAATGGACGCATCGGCAGCAGGCCACCTTGCTTACAAGTGAGAGGCCTACAGGAGAGCTGTTAGCAAGACAGAGTTCCGCAAGGGACATGCAAATGACTGACTGACTGAATAGAGAGAGAGAGAGAGAGAATACTTTGTTTCATGCGAAGTTGCTTAACACAATCTGAACATCTGCACTGCTTTACATTCTCTCCCCCAGTTCCCCTATTGTAAAGAAGTCCTACCATAGATATCGAGGTCAACCTTTGAGAGTCAGTTGAATGATCTATAGTCGTTGCACAACTTTGAAGAAATGACAGAAAAAAAAAAGAATGGAACACGTACACACCTGATGCTAGTCGCGTCCACATACCGTAGAAAGTGAAGACATGCGATTGCTGGCGCCCTCCTTTGACATCGTAGTATAAACAACAGTAAAGTGAACTTTCCTAAGTGTAAAAAACGTGCCAAGATCTCCCACACTGGAGGAGTTTGTAAACTTATGGTCTTCTGCACCAGGTAGACTTGAGAGTAAGCTTTGGTATACCACCCATAAAAGATTTCATCCACGGGGCTTTATATGTTGAAAATAATTACGAAAGAAAAAACAGAAACGGGGGAGGGGGGGAATCTGTAGAATTAACGTTTCCAGAAGCCAAAATAGAATTATTGTTTGGAGATAGCTGGAGTGTATCCCAAACTATCAGCCATGCTCATGAAAAAAAAAAAAAATTACATTAAATTAAAAAAAAGTCAACATCCATCATTACGTCACCGGGTTTTCCCTTCGGATTTTCCACTCAATTTTGGGAAGAACCGAATATTAACGAAGCTATCAAAGCCTGAAATTGGAAGAGTGTTGCTTCCTGTTTACAAATCTTTTGTCGCTTTATTTACTGCAGAGAACGAGTTTGGGGCTTTTGATGAGCTTTTGTTACCGAAACAAAACAAGGGGACACTACTTCTAACAGGTACGTTAACTCAGTGCTCATGGTCCGCGTAGTTAATTACAGTTATTCCAGACAAGTTGATGAAAGGTGATACGAATCATTTCGGTGAATTCATTTCAATGAAAAAAGCGGGGAAAGATCAAATAGGAAAACGATATTAATGGGAACCCGTTGAAAAGAAACGTAGAAATGGATACCGTTGTTCAGTGTTTCCGATAAAAAAAAAACCCACTGAATTATTAGTGTTGTGTTTCAACTAACCATTTTGTTTTTTTGTTTTTTTTATACAAATCTCCACAGAACTAGATAACAGATGCAATGATGACAAAGCAAGGATTATCCTAGTGGGGAGCTGAGTATTATGGCTATTTTTCCCCCTTCTTAATCAGTTCTGCGTTTGTCCTGAAAAAAAAGGCAATGACTGCATTGTTCTCAAGGTTTGTAATTATTGCTGCTATATCTGCGCTTTTCGGTTCAGCACAGCCGTCTTCGCCTTGTTTTATTTTCAGGATCAGGTTTGTCCTTCCGCTTGATTCTTGTTCTCTTAACAAGAGTACTCGTATAGGCTGTTATCAGTGAGGAGGAAGGGGAGGAAGAGGGAGGCGCCAGTGGAAGGCAGAATGTGATTCGGGTCATCTAAACTTGATTTTAGCAGTAAGAAATATGATTCTGGTCATCTAAACTTGATTTCAGTTGTAAGAAATTTGATTCTGGTTATCTAAACTTGATTTCTGCTGTAAGAAATGTGATTCTGGTCATCTAAACTTGATTTCAACTGTAAGAAATGTGATTCTGGCCATCTAAACTTGATTTCAGCTGTAAGAAATGTGATTCTGGTCATCTAAACTTGATTTCAGCTGCAAGAAATGTGATTCTGGTCATCTAAACTTGATTTCTGCTGTAAGAAATGTGATTCTGGTCATCTAAACTTGATTTCTGCTGTAAGAAATGGATAACTGACCATTATCTCTTGCGTCTCTCTTTCTTTCTTCTCTCCCTTTCTCTCACGCGCCCTCTCTATCTTTCTCTCTCCTCTCTCTCTCTCTCTCTCTCTCTCTGCGTGCCCAATTCTTTACCCTTGAAAAATAAAGATTATTCATTCATTCATTCATTCTCTCTCTCTTTTCTCCCTTTCTTTCTCTACCTCCTTTCTACCATTACTAATGTGACCACAACTGACAGAGGTAGAGGACTGCTGCATTTACCAAAGTCAGGAAACGATAAAACTACCGTGGATACTGTCCCAGCTATCTGGATGTTTACTGTGTCAGGATGAAGCCCTCCAATCAGCATTTCAGCCTAATCACAGTGTGTAGAATATATACAAAAAGATATGCATGTTGCGTTTTCTTCATGTAACTTTCATATGACTATGTTTTCTTCATATATCTTTCATATGACTATGTTTTCTTCATATATCTTTCATATGACTATGTTTTCTTAATATATCTTTCATATGACTATGTTTTCTTCATGTATCTTTCATATGACTATGTTTTCTTCATGTATCTTTCATATGACTATGTTTTCTTCATGTATCTTTCATATGACTATTTTTTCTTCATGTATCTTTCATATAACTATTTTTTCTTCATGTATCTTTCATATGACTATGTTTTCTTCATGTATCTTTCATATGACTTAGTTCGCTCCACGTATCATCCATGTGACTTATACATCCCCCTTTTAGCTATGCAGTATCACTTGCTGTTGCTATTTCCACTCTTAAAAGTTCTAAATATTTTTTTTTAAATAACAACCACCGCTTTTGCTATTAATACGACTACCACGCTGGCAAATTGCTGTGTTCAATCTTTATGTCGATCGTATAATTCACATCTACTCTGTGTGAAACTTTCGAGAACTTCAAGTCAAATTTTTAGACGTTCAAGAC
Organism: Achatina immaculata; assembly: GCA_009760885.1. Lineage (NCBI taxonomy): Eukaryota > Metazoa > Mollusca > Gastropoda > Stylommatophora > Achatinidae > Lissachatina > Lissachatina immaculata. Next base: position 5,242,414 of record CM019700.1, read on the forward strand.
TTCTGCAGAAATCTCACCAGATTCTATCCTCTCTTCCCCTTTCCCCCTTCCTCTCTCTCTCTCTCTCTCTCTCTCTCTCTCTCTTCTCCCCAACTCTTATTTTTTTCGTGTTCTTCCTTGAAGTGACATAGATTCTACCTGGCAGTTTTTTTAAAGGCAAAAATGATCTTTGCGTGGACAGACTTTCAGCATGTACCTGCTCTATTATTGAAAGGGAAAAAAAAGCACTGTATGCAGCGGAAAACATAATAAAAACATAAATGGTCAATAACAGAAAGAAAAAAAAAAGATTTCAACTGGATATGTCTAAACGTGTTGTTTTTTTTTTTAATGGAAGTAGAAATAATACGCGATACTCTGAAAAGAGATCCAAAAGGTGGAGAGAATGAGAGATAGAGAGATAGAAAGATAGAGATGTGAATGGAGAGTGATGGAGGGAGTTATAGAACATGAAAGAGAAAGAGAGAGAATGAGAGATAGAGAGATAGAAAGATAGAGATGTGAATGGAGAGTGATGGAGGGAGTTATAGAACATGAAAGAGAAAGAGAGAGAATGAGAGATAGAGAGATAGAAAGATAGAGATGTGAATGGAGAGTGATGGAGGGAGTTATAGAACATGAAAGAGAAAGAGAGAGAATGAGAGACAGGTAAAAAGAAAAAGCGCCGCCACGAGAGACGGGGAGAGAGTTAGAGAAAGAGAGAGACAGAGAGACAGAGAAAAAAGAGTTGAGACGGCGTGAAAGAGAGGACTGAGAGAGAGTGAAAGAGAAAAGAAGGGAGGGCTGATAGAGGGAAAGAGAGAGAGAGGACTGAGAGAAAGTGAAAGAGAGGGCTGAGAGGAAGCGAAAGAGAGAGGGAGGTCTGATAGATTAAAATAGAGAGCTGAGAGAGGTAGCGAGAGAGAGAGAGAGAGAGAGGTGAAGAGTGAGATAGAGTGAAAGAGAGAGAGAGAGGTGAAGAGTGAGATAGAGTGAAAGAGAGAGAGAGGACCGAGAGAGAACGAAAGAAAGAGAGGGCTTAGAGGGTGTGAAAGAGAGAGAAGGGATGATAGAGTGAAAGAAAGAGAGAGGGGGGCCTAAGAGAGTGTGTGAAAAAGAGAGGGAGAGAGAAAAATAAAGACAAAAAGCTGAGAAAGAGGAAGAGAGAGAAAAGAAATTGAAGAATCTAAAAATCTGAGACTTAAACAAAACACAAAAAACGGAGAATTTTAGAACGAATAGACAAGAAACCAACAATGCAGAGAAATATGAACAGAGAAATAAATAAAATGAACTTAGAAATGAAGAACTAACAAAACAGGAAAGACAGAGAAGGAAACAAGATCCGAGAATGAAAGAGAGAAACATATAGAAGGAAAGATAGTAAAGGTGGTTTAAAAAATGGGATAGAACACATGAAATAGGCTGATGAAGAGAGAGAAAGTATATGTGTGTGTGTGAGAGAGAGAGAGAGAGAGAGAGAGAGAGGAGAGAGAGGCAGTGCTACCTCAGCTTGGCAGCGGCCATTATAAACGAGTTAGTTCTAGTCAGTTTTGCTAGAGACAACGATGCAATGAACAAACCAATAAACAAACCAATAAACGATTTAGTGAAGGAACCAATGAACGAACAAATGAAGGAACCGATGAATGAACAAATGAACAAACAATGAACGAACCAATGAACAAACGATGAACGAACCAATGAACAAACAATGAACGAACCAATGAACGAACCAATGAACAAACAATGAATGAACCAATGAACGAACAATGAACGAACTAATGAACGAACCAATGAACAAACAATGAACGAACCAATGAACAAACAATGAACGAACCAATGAACAAACAATGAACGAACCAATGAACGAACCAATGAACAAACAATGAACAAACAATGAACGAACCAATGAACAAACATTAACGAACCAATGAACGAACCAGTGAACAAGCAATGAACAAACCAATGAACAAACAATGAACAAACCAATGAACAAACAATGAACGAAACAATGAATGAACCAATGAACGAACAGATGAGCAAATAAAACGAATCAATGAACTAACCAATGAACACACCAATGAACGAACGAATGAACTAACCAATGAACGAAGGAACGAATGAACTAACCATTGAATGAAACAATGAACGAACGAAGGAACTTTATTTTAAAAGGATGAATAATTGAACAAACATCCTAGGTCCTTCCGATATTCTGCACTTTTATCTCTCATCATTCACTCTTCCCAATCATTCACTCTTCTAATCATTCACTCTTCCCAATTATTCACTCTTCCCAATCATTCACTCCTCCCAATCATTCACTCCTCCCAATCATTCACTCTTCCCAATTATTCACTCTTCCCAATTATTCACTCTTCCCAATCATTCACTCTTCTCAATCATTCACTCCTAATAACAAATAATTCACTCTTCCAATCATTCACTCTTCCCAATTATTCACTCTTCCCAATCATTCACTGTTCTCAATCATTCACTCCTCCTAACAAATAATTCACTCTTCTAATCATTCACTCTTCCCAATCATTCACTCTTTCCAATCATTCACTCTTTCCAATCATTCACTCTTCCTGTTCATTCACTCTTCCCAATTCGAGTTTACCAAATACGCAAGGAGCATAAATAAAATGTAAAATAATAAAACAATTATCCTCTCATCCATACAGTGCCAAACATAAAATAACTAAATACACGGGAATTCACTAACACTTCTCGTGCACATTCACACATCGATGGATGGATGTTTATAATGAGGATGAAAATATAGTATTATATCCCCCTTCATTTCTCAATATTAGACAATATCTAGCAGTTATAGAGCACAGATGTACTCAACAAACATACTTAGCAATTTAAATTAACTCTTATATTCCTATCTTATTCACATTTTCAATTTGTCTTCAGATCATGTCTACATCAGCTCAGCGACATGAACTGGACTATGTGTGTAAATAACATTGTCTAAGGCCCATTACAATATTTAAATTGCAGTACATTAGCAGCGTCACAGAGAAGTATATATTACACCGTAGCTACTCTAAAGAGTAAATTAGAATTACAAAAGCGGCACTGACCTTCAAGAATCTTGAGAACATACGGCATTCAAAAATTATAAGCACAGAAACCAGGTTAAGATGGTTCAATTCTAATGTAATATCCACCCTCATATATGCATATGAAACCTGGAAATCAACTAAAGAAAAAGACAAGAAATTAGACTCTATTGAAACAAATGCCTCGAGAAAATACTCGGTATAAAATGGAACGAGCTCAAGAACAACGTAGAAATAAGGCAGATGAGCAAACAACAACCTTTTTCATGGGTGATCAGAAAAATAAGTTGGACATATGTCTGTCATGTGCTGAGAAGAAACAACCAGAGAATTCCAAAACAAGCTATCAAATGTAGCACAACAGCCCGAAGAAAAAGAGGTCGACCACTTGAAACCCTAAAGAGGGCATTGTTAAGAGAGGCCAAACTAGTAGGCATAACATCCCTTGATGAGATTGAAAAACTCGCCGAAAACAGGAAAACTTGGCGAACTACCATGCAAACCCTATGTGACGTTTAACGGCACGGGAAGGATGTAAGATATAAGACTAGACATTTGTCTTCAGCCTTAAGCTACGACACTTGTCTAAAATCTACAGCTAGAAGGTGTTTAACTTTTTAAGGAGGCAAGTGAATGACACTGAACATACAATGATATAGTTTGAAACTGTATGTGCAGATATCCCTTAAAAGTGTTAAATGGTATGATAGGGAATTCCACAGGTGGTGCAGCAGAGTAATCAAAGCTTTTCTAATATAGTCAAGTCCTGGTTTTGGCAGGAGATAATTAGTTAAGCGTTACTTATATGTGTACATCTAAGCAGTGGCCACAAAAGGGGCAGAGTATTCCTTAACAGATTTCTAAATGTTAAACTGGCTTTGTCATATAGCACTCATAAAAGCTGGTCAGCAGTGTGATCTAGAGTTTCATGCTCACTAAAATGTTTTGTCTGTGAATTTCCAACACAGAGTTTTAAATTTTGATGAGTTTTACAGGGGAGATCAGGGCAGTGATATGACATGGTTAAATAAGCAGTGACTATAATAGAGCAATTAGCTTTGCTAGAAAGTGCGTGAGAGAGAGAGAGAGAGAGAGAGAGAGAGAGAGAGAGAGGTGGTGGTGGTTTAAATAATCAGTGAACGAAACAATGAACGAGGGAGGGAGAAATAGATGGGTGGATGGAAAGAAATGAAGGGAGACATAGAATTGAAATTAAGATGGGAGGTGTGTGAGAGAGAGAGAGAGAGAGAGAGAGAGAGAGAGAGTGAGTGAGAGGGGGTGAGAAATATTGTTGCAAGATATCACAGGTTAAGGACAGAGCACATCAGTTGCAGAAAACAGGATATCCCAGACCTAGTAGAAAATCACACCAATTACATAAATCAGGATATCCCAGACTTAGGAGAAGATCACACCAATTACAGAAATCAGAATATCCTAGACATAATAGAAAATCACACCTATTACAGAAAACAAAATATCCCAAGGCAACGGGAACAACACATCACTTACAATTACAGAAATCAGGATATCTCAATAGAAAACAAGGATGACCTAGGAGGAAACACACCAATTATAGAAAACAAGGATGACCTAGGAGAAAACACACCAATTATAGAAAACAAGGATGACCTAGGAGAAAACACACCAATTATAGAAAACAAGGATGACCTAGGAGAAAACACACCAATTATAGAAAACAAGGATGACCTAGGAGAAAACACACCAATTATAGAAAACAAGGATGACCTAGGAGAAAACACACCAATTATAGAAAACAAGGATATTCTATACCTAGGAGAAAACATGCTAGTTATGGAAAACAAGGACAGCCCAAGGCAATGGGAACAACACATCACTACAAGAGAACAAAAGTATCCCGGGTCTATTAAAGTAAATGAAAGGAGGAGACATTACAGCGACAACATCTGCAGCTCCGTAGTCTGGATATTTTAGACTGTTAGCTTATCCTTCTTCGGTTACCCTGGCAGGTAATTATAACCACCACAGGAATCACCTAGACGGAGTAATGTGTAAGGTGTCTTGAAAACACCACAGTGATTATCACATGGCACAACAGTTAACAATAAACGCTGCTTCGTCTGATAGGCACTTTATTCAAAGAACAAACATGCAGCAGCTGATTTCACATTTATTATGGCTTTGAGAGTGAAGAGTGTTTAATTGGCTTCTTATTGTTGGATCTCGCTAAATTTGGAACCCTGTCGCCTAATATAAGGTAAGGTAAGGTAAGGTAAAGGTAAAGTAAGGTAACGGTAAATTAAAGTCAGCCTGTAAGAACAGTGAAGAGCAAAACCTCTATTTTAATGCGAAGGAAACTAAATGTATGACAACTAACAAAACAAACAAGGCAGCTGAAATATGTATCAATGAGGAAAAAATGGAAGAGGTGGAAAATTTTGAATATCCTGGATTATTACTAACTAATAATGGAGATACAATGAGGGAAATTAAAAGGAGGACATCTATCGTTCTCCAAAAAATAATACAACTAAAAAAGCCGTGGAGAAGAACAGACAAAAATACGATTTTTAAGGGCATGCATCTTTCCCATCGCAACATATGCCTGTGAGACCTGGACATTTAACAAAACAGCTGGGAAACACATAAGTGCCTTTGAATGTAAATGCTACAGAAGAGTTCTTCAAATATCATGGGCACAAAAAAGAACAAATATATCCATACTACAAGAACTTAATATTGAAGAAGGCTGGCTAGTAAAGAGGATTAAAGAGGGAAACTTAAATATTTTGGACACATTAAACGTCATGATAATTTAGAGAAGACCGTATTGGAAGGATACATAATGGGAAAAAGAAAAAGAGGAAGACCAAAACGAAGATGGCTGCAAGAAATCGTTGACGATCTGCAAATGGACGCAGCAGCAGCAGGCCATCTTGCTCACAACCGAGAGGCCTACAGGAGTGCTGTTCAGGAGGCAAAGTTCCGCAAGGGACATGCAAATGAATGAATGAAAGTATCAGCACTCAGTTGTGTAGGGAGTTAATGTCATTTAGAATACATCAATTTAGTCATCTTCAGGATACTATCATGTTGTCACCTTCAGAATACTTTGATTTAGTCACTTTTAGAATACATAGATTTTGTCACTTTTAGAATACTTACATTTAGTCACTTTTAGAATACATAGATTTTGTCACTTTTAGAATACTTACATTTAGTCACTTTTAGAATACTTCGATTTAATCACTTTTAGAATACTTTGTGTAGTTACTTTTAGAATACTTTCATTTAGTTACGTTTAGAATACTTTGATTTAGCCACCTTTAAAATTCTTTCATTTAATCACCTTTAGAATACTTTCATTTAGTCACCTTGAGAATACTTTCATTTAGTCACCTTGAGAATACACTATTTAATTTTAGTTTAACTTTAAAATATATTCATTTCGTCACTTTTAGAATACTTTCATTTCGTCACTTTTAGAATACTTTCATTTAGTCACTTTTAGAATACTTTCGTTTAGTCACCTTTGAAATATATTCCTTTAGACGTCATTTTCCGAAGTTCTCTTTGCCGCTTTTAGAAGAATCTTCTACGATTGCCTTTAGATTTTGTAAACCAAAAGTAGCAAATGATTGTGAGTGATCGTTAAGCATATTTTAACGTTAACAGTCCCAAAAAATCGTTACTGTTACTCCTGCTACATCAGCTATTACTACAATCATTATTACTACCACTACTGCTGCTCATACTACTACTACTACTACTACTACTACTACTACTACTACTACTACTACTACTGCTACTACTACTGATAGTAATAATAATAATAATAATAATGCTGTCATTACTGCTACCAATACTTTACTACTTCTTCTACTACCACTACTACTGTTACGTCTAATACTGGTTATAATAAAAATAAACATAATGATATTCCTACTACTACTACGACCACTACTTCCACGATTACTGCTGTCACCACTGTTACTACTACTACTACCATTACTACTACTATTATTACTACTCCTACTACTACCATTACTACTACTACTACCATTACTACTACTACTACCATTACTACTACTATTACTACTACTACCATTACTACTACTACTACTACTACTACTACTACTACCATTACTACTACTACTACTACTAATACTACTATACTACTACCATTACTACTACTACTACTACTACTACTACTACTACCTCTACTACAACTTTGACATTCTGAAGATGTCATATTTCCTTGTATTAGCTCCGACACTAATTCTTGCAAATTGCAACGCTCCATGCCCGGGATACAATCATAAGCTAAGAGACAGAAAGAAAGAAAGAAAGAAAGAAAGAAACTTAAAATTTTAACAAAAAATCAGCTTATAAGACCCACTGGCTTACCACCAAAAGACATAACGCCGATTAGCAACATTAGGTACAGAACCTCACAGTTTGAAAACCTCTGCTCCCCTCTACTGACTTCAGTGAGGTTAATGAGCTCCTTAAGTCATTCACACAATATGTGAGCAAGAATAGACTTGCAAAACTAATCTCTCTATAATCATTGATCACCTTCTTCAAACATAACTCCTGTTGTCTGGGAAGTAAGCTGTCACGACTTTAATTAATGGCAGGGAAACGCCCGTTTCAGAGGAAATGTCTTAGTTTAACAACCCAGTTCCACGATCAGAGTTTATGCTGAGATGTAATGCGAGCGAAGGAGTGGCGTAGCAGCTAGGCGTTTACTCGTGTGTAGAAAGTAGGTCCTGCTTTTTTATTTATTTGTATTTTACACACATCAGGTTAACTGTGAAAGTAATATTTCCGCCAACGGTGCTAATTTGCAGCAACCGATATGTGGGTCAGGTAGAAGGAAAGGAAGGGAGTCGTCAGATAAGAGTAGTGTAGGTTCAGGGGGTGGAACACACAAGATCAAGGGGCTACAACAAGGCAGAGATGAAGAGATTAACGTGGGAGGAAGACCTAATGGAGCAAACAAATTTGGGGGGGGGGGGGATGAATGGAAACGGATTCTCTGAATCTGCGGCAAGGATCTTTAGCAGCTTGGAGAGCTGAACAGAGAGAGACAGAGACAGAGAGAGACAGAGACACAGAGAGACACAGAAACACAGAGAAACACAAAGAGAGACAGAGAGAGACAGACAGACAGTCAGACAGATAGACAGACAGAGACATATAGACAGACAGAGAGACAGACAGAGACACACAGACAGAGACAGACAGACAGACACACAGCGAGAGGCACAGAGAGAGACAGATAGAGAGATAGATACAGACAGAGAGATAGACAGAAGAGACAGGCGAAGAGACAGTCGAAGAGATAGGCAGAGAGCTAGACAGAGAGACAGACAAAGATACAGAAATAAATACAGAGAGAGAGAGAGAGAGACAGCACAGAGGGACAGACAGAAAGAAAGACGGGCAATGATATGGCTGATTCGGTTGACTCTAATTGACGACCTACCAGCTTATGTATAACATCGTAAGTCACGACCTACCAGCTTGTACATAACATCGTAAGTCACGACCTACCAGCTTATGTATAACATCGTAAGTCACGACCTACCAGCTTATGTATAACATGTAAGTCACGACCTACCAGCTTATACATAACATCGTAAGTCACGACCTACCAGCTTATACATAACATCGTAAGTCACGACCTACCAGCTTATGCATAACATCGTAAGTCACGACCTACCAGCTTCATAACATCGTAAGTCACGACCTACCAGCTTCATAACATCGTAAGCCACGACCTACCAGCTTATGCATAACATCGTAAGCCACGACCTACCAGCTTATGCATAACATCGTAATGCTATAAACCCTTAATAGTTTTTTTTTTATTCATTAAAGGGTTCTTAACACCAACTCATCCATCGTAAAATCTGGAGTGAGGCAGGGTTGTGCACTGTCTCCCTTACTTTTCATAACATACATTGACAACATCTGAAAAGATACAACTCCCCTGCAAGAATGCCCAATAGCCAGATTCCGGAAGCAATGTCGATAAACTCGCAACACCTCTCAGACAACATACCCAATATGTGGACCATAAATGAGCTCCTTTTTGCCGTCGACCAAAACACTTATAGAAAAGACCTGCAGCAGAACATGGATAATTTAGCAAGGGCATGTCAGAGCCAGAACACAGCTGAAAAAAAAAAAAAGCAGAAGTCATGACCATTGAGGAAACCCAAACAGAGATCTTCCTAGACAACCAGATCTTGAAACAGGTGAGACATCAGATGATCTCACACATACCCTAAATAAAATCACTCAAGACTTAGTTGAAATCACATATCACCATGTTGAAAGCACCTATGACTCGGTTGAAAGCACATATGACCTACCTGAAATCACATAATTCACGTCAGTTTTGTGTTCCTCTTTTCGGCCTTTTATCCAGCGTTAAATAAACGGGTGAATGAGCAGCCAGTCCACATCAACCAAGGAAGCACAGGAAACTAAATGCTGACACTCAGAAAAGACGCTAATCAGGTCAATGGACAAATGTCTCCTTTACTGAAAAACAAATACATCGCAACTGAAACAAAAAGGGCACTGTACAACCACAATTTTCCTACCAGCTGAGTGCTGTCAATGTCAAGCATGGACACTGACAGCTATGAGCAAAAGAAAAATCATCACGACAGAAACGAGATATTTAAGGAGGATACTAAATGTGACAATAAGCTACCAAATAAGAAATGACACCATCAGGGCAAAGGTTGGAGTAAAACCAGTATTACACTATATCCAGAAACAGCAAAGTCAAATGGTTTGGCCATGTGACACAGTTACCACCAGGGCATGCATCTTTCCAATCGCAACATATGCTTGGTTGATAGGTATCACAAGGAACTTTCACGCTAAGATTTGTAGGTAAAAGAGGAAGTGGTCACCCACACAAGAGATGGAGAGAGGAAATTAGAGAAGCATGAAATATCCCATTATATGAAGCAAATCGTCGAGCCCTGTTAAGGAGTCCATTTATCGCTTTAACACTGAGAGGTATATGAGGAAGGAGACAAGACAAAACAAGATACGAAATCAGTAACACAACTACGGCTTATCTGATAATGCTCCAAGGACCGTGTACTGCAGACTGGTAAGCAATGACTAAGGAAATCATTTCCCAGCTTTTCAGCCTGACTTACACGATTATGTTCCTTTACAAAGTTATGTATATACATATATATTTTACAACATTACTACACTACTCATTCATTTGCATGTCCCTTATCGAACTTTGCCTCCATAACAGCTCTCCCGTAGGCCTCTCGGTTGCAAACAAGATGCCCTGCTGCTGATGCATCCATTCGCAGATCATCAACTATGTCTTGTAGCCTTGGTCTTCCTCTCTTTCTTTTTCCCTTTATGTACCCTTCCAAGACTGTCTTCTCTAAATTATCGTATCAGTCTCCATAAAGAATGGAGGGGTAGGAGCACATATTGAATATCCAAACAACACCACTGACAAGATTTCCATACCCACTGGAAAATACTGCAACAACTTTGATGCAGAAGTTAGGGCAATTACTGCTGCAGTTGAAAAACTATCAGACTCCAGAATTGATACATGTTCCGTAGTAATTCTCACAGATGCAAGATCAGTACTGGAAGCTCTTCAGTGCAACAAACTACCAGACCTTAAGGATGCCTTGTCAAAAATTGGCTTACAACATGGAGTCACTTTGCAGTGGATTCCCTCCCACTGTGGGATACCAGGCAATGAGAAAGCTGACCAACTGGCCAAAGAGGGCACTGAAATGGAGCAACCAGACATATCAATCACCTATAATCAGAAGAAAAGCATGATAAAAACCTACAGGAAGCCACAAACACTACCACATGATGACTATCACATGCTAAACAGAAAGGAACAAGTCACCATCTTCCGTCTCCGAACAGGACACAGCTGACTCCGAAGTCATATGTATACAAAGTTTAAGGTTGGTACTACTAATCTATGTACATGTGCCCAGGTGCCCCAAACTGTGGAACATATCCTCCAGAACTGCACCAACTATGAGACACTGAGAAATAATTACTGGCCCAATGAAACCACTAAAGAAGATAAGCTCTACGGTTCCATACATGAATTACAAAAAAACAGTGAAATTTATCCAAGAGACAGGACTGCAGATATAGACAGACAATGCGAACGAAGAAGAAGAAGAAGATCATATCAGTCTGTTTCCAAAATATTTAAGTTTTCTTTGTTTAATCCTCTTTACTGGCCAGTCCTCTTCAATGTTAAGTTCTTGTAATATGGATATATGTGTTCTTTTTTGTGTCCATGACATCTGAAGAACTCTTCTGTAGCATTTACATTCAAAGGGATTTATGTATTTCTCAGTTGTTTTTTCGGCTACTTTACTACATTGCAGATATTAAAATTGACGCATAACACATTCTAACAAAAACAGAAAGACGCCATAAAGATTTATCCAAGAACCGCAAGATGGCGGGCGGAAGTTTGATGGCAGCTGTGAGAGACGTCGTGATCGTAAATTTTCACTTCCGTAGCACAGGAGGCCACATAAGGTGAGAACCTGATTCACTGCCAGAGTAGTTCTCTCCCCTGGACAGCTTCGGGTAAATCCTGAATCTCATTTAACTGCCTTTGAGCCGAGATTGCTCATTTGGCAGGGAACGCCCACAGTGAAATGTAAGACGTGGCCCCTTTTGTCTACGTCCGAGTGAAAACAGTGGGGCTTCTGTTTGCCTTTCTGAATGTTCATCTCCTGTTTTCCACCATTACCCTGATTTCGTTTTGTCTGTCCTACCATTTGCGACTTTGCCCTTTTCTTTTATGTTCATTATGCTGATGTTTTAGGGGGCCACGGTGGTTTTGTTTTACTTTTTCCGTATAACGTTGTGCAGTTTTGGGGGGCGGGGGCACGTTGGTTTTTTTACTCTTGCCGTACAACGTTGTGCAGTTTCGTTTTTTGTTTTGTTTTGTTTTGTTTTTATTTAAACTGTTTTGTTTCTCTGATGCAAATGTCTGTACCACTGATTCTTAACATGGGCTCCATGGACTTTCAAAGGGGTCTGCAAAAGAATTTTTGTGGATTCAAGGATGAAATAAATCTTAGCATCATCTTGGTTCTATTTATTGCTTTATATTTAAAGAGGTGCCCACAATAGTTCTCAGTCCTGAATAGGGGCCCACAGTAGTTCTCAGGTGGGAAAGGAGGTCTACAGTAGTACTCAGGTAGGAAGGGGGGGGGGGGTCCACAGTAGTTCTCAGGTCGGAAATGGCGTCCACAGTAGTTCTCAGGTCAGAAAGGGGGTCCACAGTAGTTCTTAGGTCGAAAAGGAGGTCCACAGTAGTACTCAGGTCGGAAATGAGGTACACAGTAGTACTCAGGTGGGAAAGGGGGGTCCACAGTAGTTCTCAGGTCTTAATGTGGGTCCATAGTAGTTCTCAGGTCGGAAAGAGGGTTCACTGTTGTTTTCAGGTCGGAGATAGAGTCCATGTTCGAAACAAGATGCATAACCACTGGTATGCACTAATAAATGTTCTTGTGGATCACGTGACCGCAAGTACCTTAGAGGAAAAGTAAAGTACTAGGCATGAGAGACAGAAAAATCTCAAGAGAATTACCTTAGACTTGAACCATGGACTTCTGTACGACGAGCTGCCGTCTAGCCACGAAAGAACACTGCAATAATAAACTTAACTATCCCGTACTCCATTCATTATCATCTGGAAGGACAGATAGATAGACAGACAGACAGACAGACAGATAGATAGATAGATAGATAGATAGATAGATAGATAGATAGATAGATAGATAGATAGATAGATAGATAGATAGATAGATAGATAGATAGATAGATAGATAGATAGATAGATAGATAAAGGGAGGGGGCAGCTGTTTGAGAACTACTGAACTTCGCCAGCGACCCACGAATGCAGGGGTGAAGAGAAAGTGACAAATTCTAGCAAATTTTGTGAAGTAATTTTGAAGAAACCGGTATTCGCCATTTCCCTACACTTGCAAACAACACATTGCTTGATTCCATTTACTGAAAGAACCATTGCGGGCAGGTGGTACCGAGTTCAAGTCCCAGCAGTAGGGATTTTTTCTGGTACCACAACACCAAGAAAAAAAAAAGGCCTCCTGGTTCACCCAGACTCAAAAAATGGGTACCAGAGAAATCTTGGAAGGTAAATGTTGCCAGGCGTGATACTGACCATATCAGACTTTCATGTCCCGAAGGCCTTGGAAATACGGGCCTAACACCGTATTCGTATTATGCCTTAATGGCATGGAAATGAGGATGTTACCTTTACCTGAAATACTTGTATACTGAAAATATAATAAGGAATGTTAGAGAAGATATCTATCTGAACCTTAAGTGCCCAGGGCACATGGGGCTTCCGCAAGGGTTTTCCACAAATGCCTGTCCTTTGCCTTTTTTTCTGCTCTTGCCCAAGTGAGCCCTCTATTGCTCAACATCCTCTCTGTTGTTCTTCTCCATGTCCCTTTTGGTCTACCCTTACTTCTGTTCCCCTGTGGTGTCCATCTTAGTGTTATTTTTGGTAGTGAGTTGTCAGTCATTCGGAGCACATGTCCCAACCATCGCCAGCGTCTTTCCTCAATAATTACTGTCAGTGGCTTCATCTGCATCTCTGCCAACAAGATGTTATTTCTTATGGTGTTTGGCCAAAATATTTGTCTAATTCTTCGTAAACATTTAGTCTGGAAAGAATTCAACTTGTTTTCTATTGTTTTGGTGATTTTCCAGCATTCACTTCCATAGAGTAGTACACTTAGAACATTAGAGAAGATATAGGAAAAGAGTATTACGATGCCATAAAAATTGTAGGTTATGGAATACCTTAGATTAGATATGCTGATGACACAGTATTACTGTCTACAACACAAAAAGGAATGGAAAAAAACTAATTATGTCAATTCGTAAGAACAGTGAAGAGCAAAGCCTCTATCTTAATGCAAGAAAACTAAATTGATGACTGTTGACAAAAGAAATGAGGCAGCTGAAATGTGTATTAATGAGGAAAGATTGGAAGTGATGGAAGAGGTGGAAAGTTTTCAATATCTTGGATTATTAATAACTAATAATGGAGATAGAATGAGGGACTGATTGATTGATTGATCTTTATTTCAAAAGGGTTAAGAATTGGGCACGCAGGCCCGTCTGACATTCTGCCCTTTATCATACATCTTTCACTCTATTCCAGACATTCTACAAATATGCTGTTCATGTAACAAACATAACTAACAATGAAGCTGAGAGACATAAAATAAAATTAAAAGAAGGACGTCTATCGCTCTTCAAAAGATAAAACAACTAAAGAAGTTGTAGAATGGAATAGACAGAACTGCAAAAAGAAGATTTTGAAGGGCATTTTTCTCATCGCAGCATATGCCTGTGAGACCTGGACACTTAACAAAACAGCTGAGAAACACATAAATGCCTTTGAATTAAATGCTACAGAAGAGTTCTTCAAATATCATGGACACAAAAAGAACAAATATATCCATACTACAATAATTTAATATCCAAGAAGATTGACTAACAAGGAGTATTAAACAGAGAAAACTTAAATATTTTGAAAACATTAAACGTCACGATAATTTAGAGAAGACAGTCTTGGACGGGTACATAATGGGAAAAAGAAAGAGAGGAATACCAAGGCGAAGAAGGCTGCAAGACATGGTTGATGATCTGCGAATGGATGCATCAGCAGCATGGCATCTTGCTCACAATTGAAAAGCCTAATGGAGAGCTGTTAGGGATGCAAAGTTCCGCAAAGGATATGCAACTGACTGACTGACCTTTACCATCTGAAATACTCGATATGAATTCTAAAAAATTGATGATGATGATGATGATAATGATGATGATGATGACTGACCACGTGCTATTATTACTTATTCTGAAACAAGTTTGCAGTAAAGCGGTTAAAAACTTTCTCGCAAACAAATCCATTTAGCTCTGGACATCGGCCATTATCTCGGCTCAGCTTAAGCTAATAATCTCCCAATTTTTTACACATGGAAAGCACAAACTGTGACCCGTGGGGACAAAATTATCTCTAACTCGTAGATTTGCTATTTTCCTTTCTAAATGTTGTTTTCTGCCTCGCGGGAGAAGATGTGAATACACATTTTAGAATAAGCCATTATGCATTTCACATTACCATTGTAACGATTTGTGGCACATGCGTGTATCCATGACGTGGGGATTACTGTCCAATTCTGTCTGTTTAAGAGAGTCTTTTGTTAAAATGTATGAAAGCATTTCAGATCTGCATGAAAAAAAGGGAAGTTGGATTTCCTGCTGTCTGATGGAATATCAGAGGCAAGAGTTGGATGTGATGTTGCCAGCTGTGTATGTTGTTTAGATTACCTTGACAAAAAAAAGGGGAGGGGCGAATGAACAATGGTGGTGTTCCTAACTTCAGTGTTTCGTCATTATCTTCTTCTTCTTCTTCTTCGTTGGCTTACAAAAGGGAGTTGGGTGCGCTGTGTCGCAGTTATGAGTTCTTCGGCCCGACGTGTTCGACTTCGGCTCGATGTATTTTTAGAACCAAAATTCATCTTGACATTCTGATGTTTGTTTCACTTGACCAGACTAATGTCTGCTTCCGGGGGACACCACTAGGGAGTAGAATAGGGTCTTGGTCGCCGACTGTGGTTAAAAAAACCCCTGACACACTCAGTCGACTATTAGGTCGCTGTCTTATTCAGCTTGAGTAGTGCATCTTAGTCTGTCTCTCTCTCTCACACTCGCTGTCTCTCATTCTCTCTCATTCTCTCCCTCACTCTCACACACACTCTCTCTCTCACTCTCACACACACTCTCTCTCACTCTCACTCTCTCTTCCTCACTCTCTCTCACTCTCTCCCACTCTCATTCACACACTCTCTCACTCACTCTCTCTCCCTCACTCTCTCTCACTCTCCCCCACTCTCATTCACACACTCTCTCTCTCTCTCACTCTCACTTCCTCTCACTCTCGCCCTCTCACTCTCTCTTATCTTGGACGAACCACAGGTAATGATAGTTTTCTTGCCCTCAATGAAACGAGTGGGCAATGATAGCGGCCGTCTTAACTTCAAGAAAGGAATTTTGTAAATGGTGATTCTTTACTTCAAGAAAGGAATTTTGTAAATGGTGATTCTTAACTTCAAGAAAGGAATTTTGTAAATGGTGATTCTTAACTTCAGGAAAGGAATTTTGTAAATGGTGATTCTTAACTTCAAGAAAGAAATTTTGTAAACGGTTATTCTTAACTTCAAGAAAGGAATTTTGTAAATGGTGATTCTTTACTTCAAGAAAAGAATTTTGTAAATGATTCTTAACTTCAGGAAAGGAATTTTGTAAACGGCGATTCTTAACTTTAAAAAAAAAAGGAATTTTGCAAATGGTGACTCGTAACTTCAAGAAAGAAATTTTGTAAATGGTGACTCTTAACTTCAATGAACTATGATGAGAGATGATGAAAAGATATATGTGAACGCTCACTGACATTAGGGACGTTTTTATGAGATTCTGACTTCGAAGGTGGATAGAAGGTGGAACTTATATGGTGTGGAGACACTTGGTTAATATGGCGTTAATGTTCCTGTTTTATCTGACCTGCCAGCACACTAGAAGAGGATGCGGTCAGTATAACACCTGGCCGCCATCAGCTGCAGCTGAAGGCAGATATATATTTCTACAGCTGGGTTAAATAGGGCGACTCCAGCCTGATTCCAGGCAGCAGCCGTCCCCAGAGACCAGAGCATTAGCCACTTGACATTAAGCCGATGAGGGAGAGTAAGGTTTGGAATTTAAATCCTGTGGTTCTAGCGCTTCATACTCATGTATAAAGCGATATTCGAGTACAGGTGATATAGTATATTTGTGTTTTGATTAATATATTAATGGCTGAAGAAGTTCGAATTGATATCGTCTCATAATTCTGCCAGTTTAATCGATGATATTGCTGAACTTTGAATGTCACCATTTTAATTTATGAATCCACGTTAATGCTTCTTCGTTTCGTTCCTTCAACAGTTCTAGAATGTCACTGCTCGTGATAATTATATTTCACCACAAGACTGAAATCTTAACGCACAAAGTCACTATAAAATTCAGATGATTCGCTCTTGAATCAAATTATAGTTCACTTTTAATGTTCACCAAACGAAATCCAGAAGTATCACACTGAGACATCTCCGAAAGCATTTTACACAAAGTTTCTAAAATATCAAATCTTCTGCATTTCTCACGCAGTACTAATAATCAAAACAACATCCAAACATGGAAACAACCTGTCTCTAGATATCTTGCTGCGCGGCATCTCTTCACGTAATCACAGAAGGAAATACCATAATCCACTTTATGGGAATCTTTTAATAATTGTCTATGTCTGAATATCGATTCATATACTTTGCAGAGTTCTGGTTTCTATGGTAGTCCATTTGGGTAAATGAGTTGTTTTCGCGCTTCAGTGCCACGAGCATGTTCTGTGGGTGAACTGAACTGAACAGAATTGTTCATACCCGTGGAAAACATCGATGTGGCGGCGACCTAAATCTAGGTTTTTTAAGTTCTGATTTTTAAAAAAAAAACCCCGCTTCAAAGTAATACATCGGGACAGGAGAGAGGGAGGGGGAATACGTATGAAACTTCACTAAATGTGATAAATTTGAAGGACATGGTAGAGTCTCGCGAAGAGGGTTCAGGATAACTTTGAGGTTCGGTCGAAACTCTAGGGAATTTCACACAAGGTTGGGCTGGCGCTTTTGTGCGGGGAGTAAATGAAGCCTTTAAATAAATGTGAGCTATCTGGGGTCTTTATGCTCCAAACTGCAGGGGTCGTTTGGACCTTCAGTTCTAGAACTTTGGAGAGTCCCTCACGACCAAAGTTAAGTGGACTATGAACTCATAAAAGTGAAATAAACGTGGGGGAAAAGTTATAAAAATTTATAATTCTGAATCATTTGCTTCGTAGAGTCCTTTAAAAAACATAATATTTCCAGCACATAACTGTACACGTGAATAGTTTTTTCTCTTTATATAAAGAAGCCCCAGGGGATCTTGGGTTGACTGACTTGGCGCAAAAGAACAGCATGGCGACTTACTCTCCAACCGAACTCTTACAATGTGTGACACGAAACTCGAATTGGAAGTCGCTCCTTGTTAGTGTTTTTAATGGCGCGGGAGAATATTTGCTCCAAAGTTTTTGCTGCTAAATCTCGGGGCTGTTTATTATTCTGTTCGCTTAGCAAGAGGAAGAGGGAAAAAAAAAAAAGGCAGCAGATAAAACGCCATTCGCAAACAGTTCAAAATATAAAACAGTTGTGCGCGAATGTATGTGAAAGAAATGCTTTAGATGCCTGTCTTTTGATATCAGTTCATTTGAGAGACTACAGAAAGAAAAAGAAGAAAAAAAAAACGAACTGGGATTATGTATATGCATAGTTTTTAAGGATAAAATTGCCACGTGGTCCTGTGAGCGGACGCTGCAAATATTTTTAATTAAATCTTGAAAGGATAAACTAAACTGGGGACGTGCACAAACTTCTGGGGATAGTATGTATGTAGCAGAGATTATATATAGGCATTTGAAGAAATATAACTATGCTGTACCAACAGTAACAGGAATTATGCTGTACCAACAATAACAGGGAATTATGCTGTACCGACAATAACAGGGAATTATGCTGTACCAACAATAACAGGGAATTATGCTGTACCAACAATAACAGGGAATTATGCTGTACCGACAATAACAGGGACTTATGCTGTACCAACAATAACAGGAATTATGCTGTACCAACAATAAGAGGAATTATGCTGTACCAACAATAACGGAATTATGCTGTGCCAACAATAAGAGGAATTATGCTGTGCCAAAATAACAGGAATTATGCTGTACCAACAGTAACAGGAGTTATGCTGTACCAACGGTAACAGGAGTTATGTTGTACCAGCAGTAACAGGAATTATGCTGTACCAACAGTAACAGAAGTTATGCTGTACCAACGGTAACAGGAGTTATGTTGTACCAGCAGTAACAGGAATTATGTTGTACCAGCAGTAACAGGAATTATGCTGTACCAACAGTAACAGGAGTTATGCTGTACCAGCGGTAACAGGAGTTATGTTGTACCAGCAGTAACAGGAATTATGCTGTACCAACAGTAACAGGAGTTATGTTGTACCAGCAGTAACAGGAATTATGCTGTACCAACACTGAGTAAATGTCTTGTCCTGTCTCCCGGAACTACGAGCTGGTGGTCTTTGCAGCCGATGCAGTGAAGATGTTGAGACACAGCATCGTATCGGCGTTGGAGCGGGTTATGGCGGCTAGTTTGTTTTTTTTTCAGTGGAGCTAAGAAGCAGGGTGTGTGCAATACTTCTTCTGCAGACTCCACCACCATGGGGACTATAGCGATCCCTGCTCCCGTTAGACAGGCTAAGCCTGTTACTGGGGAGAGGGGGGTACCAACGAAGAGGTGGGACAGGGTCTTGGCCAGCTGGTTCGTCAACCCTGACGCTGGGACACCAGTTATGGGTCGCTGACTGTCAACGCGGACAGCCGTCTTCCCCCTACCTGCACTGAATAAATACAATTGTGTGACACAGGCGTTTTTTTTTTTTTTGGATATGCAATAATTACGGCCGTTGTGTATGAACACTCATGTGGAGTACAGCTTTAACCCTTGCTAAACCCTGACAGCATCATATGCGTACTCTTCTGCGCACACAACAATCGGGACATTCAAGCAAAACGTGAGGGCCACCAATGAGTTTCTACAGGACGCGGTGATGATGATTCCCTCCATCCTATGCTGTGCTGGAGCACTCAAGCGATAAACCGTAACACGTGTAGATCTGTGCAGGTAATGATGATGATGATGATGATGATGATAGAACAACGGTTCTAAAACTTTTTTTCTGGCTAGCCCCACCCCCGCTGCCAATCGTGCCATATCTCCAGCCCCCCCCCCCAAAAAAAAACAAACTTTCACTCATCTGATTGTAATGGCACTTACTTCCCCTTTGATCTTTCTCTACATGTTCTCATCCTCACTCTCCCCTTCCCCCCCCCCCCCCAAGGAGAGAAGTGATGCTGTCCACTTTGGGAACCATTGTTCTAAAATATCTAATCCTGCGTTATATGGAACATTAAAAGAGGGGAGAATATTACAAATACCATAACAAGATCCTAACCTAAAACACAAAGAAAACAAAACAAACAAACAAAACAAACAAAAAAACAACAACAACAGAGAATCTGATGGTTACTCTAAACGAGAATGGCAATTAATTATATGACAAAAATTAACAGTGTCTGAAGAGGTAAAGGTCTCCACACCATTAAGACACACTGGGGATATTGTGCTAGGCCCGTATTTCCAAGACCTTCGGCACATGAAAGTCTGATGTGGTCAGTATCACGCCAGGCCGCGTTTACCTTCCCAGATTTCTCTGGTACCTACTTCTTGAGGCTGGGTGGGCCCCGCGGCCTTTTTTTTTTTTTGTGTCATGATACCAGATAAAAATCCCAGTTCTGCTGGGACTAGAATGCGGTGCCACTGGAATAGCAGATCTCATTCATTCATTCATTCATTCATTCATTTGCATGTCTCTTGCGGAACTTTACCTCCCTAGCAGCTCTCCTGTACACCTCTCGGTTGTGAGTAAGATGCCCTGCTGCTGATGCATCTACTCGCAGATTATCAACAATGTCTTGTCAGTGTCTCTAGAAAGCGTCCACTCAGTGTTGTGAAGGTTAGAAAGCAAAGTCTTTTCTTGCTTGCTTGCTACATAAAGCATGCACCTCAAATACATTTAGGCGTTTTCATTTCCTTTGTCTTCCTCTTTCTTCTATTTCTTCGTCTGCTTCAAGAAGATGATGAAGAAGAAGAATTAGCAATTCGTAATTTATATCTATTCTCTGGAAAAATATCTGTGACAGAGTAGGTCAGTCAGACCTTCCAGAACTTTGCCTTCCTAACAGCACTTCTGTAGGCCTCTCTTTTGTGAGCAAGATGGCCTGATGCTGATGCATCCGTTTGCAGATCATCAACGATGTCTTGCAGCCATCTTCGTCTTTGTATTCCACTCTTTATTTTTCCTATTATGTACCCTTCCAAGACGGTTTTCTCTAGATTATCATGACGTTTAATGTGTCCAGAATATTTAAGTTTTCTCTTTTTAATCCTCTTTACTAACCAGCCTTCTTCAATATTAACTTCTTGTAGTATGGATATTATTGTTCTTTTATGTGCCCATGATATTTGAAGAACTCTTCTGTAGCATTTACATTCAAGGGCATTTATGTGTTTCTCAACTGTTTTGTTAAGTGTCCAGGTCTCACATGCATATGTTGCGATGGGAAAGATGCATGCTCTTAAAAATTGTTTCTTTAAATTCTGTCTGTTCCTCTCCATAGCTTCTTTAGTTATTTTACTTTCTGAAGAGCGATAGATGTCCTCCTTTTAATTTCCATCATTGTATCTCCATTACTAATTAGTAATGATCCACGATATTCAAAACTTTCCATCTCTTCCAGTTTTTTCTTACTGATACATATTTCAGCTGCCTTATTTGTTTTGTCAGCTGTCATCAGTTTGACGGTGTAGTATTATCTAAAATTACACATACAGTGTAACATTTCTACTAATAATAATTACGCCCACAGCTATAAGTTTCTATAACACGAGGGCTGGCCTAAGACCGTGAAAAGTGGAGAGAATCTGTTGCTGCCCTGAGAGACTCTGGCCGACGATTGTTTAACCGATCGCCAACCAATGACATGAATGGAGGGTGGCCTATACACTGGTTTGTTCGCCTGACATGAATGGAGGTGGCCTATACACTGGTTTGTTCGCCTGACATGAATGTGTCTCTTTGTATTCAAAGTTATATTCGGGTCACCCAGAATCAGACATTCGCAGTGGATCAAATATTTAAAAGTCTGCATTCGGAACATTTCGTGTGGATGGACAATCCATACTGCAGAAAGAAATATCCAACACAGTAATGTTACGACACATCCAACAAAAATTAATTTAAAAAAATAAAAGACAGTAGCCACTATCCATTTTAAAAAAAACTGGATAACCAATAAAATGGATAATCTCAGGAGTACAAAACCAAGTGTTTCCTAGAAACATAATTTCCCCGAGATCACACAAACAAGTGAATAATAAACACATTTGTTGAGCTTTTACGAGGAAGTAACTATTTTTAGCTTCCCGTGGAACGAGCAATGGGCGAGACCACAGGTGTAGATAAACAAATAAAATGAGCCTATACAACTGAATAGAATAATCCATGGGTGGGGGGGGGGGGAGGAGAGTGTGATTTCAGTGGGTCAGTAGATGTCTCAGAGTTGATGTAGTTTTGGATAACGTGTTCCAGAATCTGAATTGCCTAGGCACGTGCCCGAAGGGACTTGCTTGTCTTAACATTTACATGCGCGTGGTTTCAGAGTCGATCTTTTCCCATTCTGATCCAGAAAGTTGTTTCTGTTCAACGGGTTGCAATAAGCACGAAAACAAAGTTAAGATTATTCAGTTCTAATGTAATATTAGAACTATTTCCACTCTTATTTACTAGCACTGATCTGTTCCTCACACTCTTTCCCAGTGTTAAAATTAGATCTGTCTGGCCTGGGGAACATATCCATACTACAAGAACTTAATATTGAAGGTTGGCTGGTAAAGAGGATTAAACAGAGAAAACTTTTGGACATATTAAACGTCACGATAAATGAGAGAAGACAGTTTTGGAAGGGTACATAATGGGGAAAAAGAAAGAGGAAGACCAAGGCGAAGATGGCTGCAAGACGTCGTTTGTGATCTGCGATGGATGCATCAGTACAGTAGGGCATCTTGCTTACAACCGAAGGCCTGCAGGAAAGCTGTTAGGGAGGCAAAGTTCCACAAGGGACATGCAAATGACTGACTGACTGATCCTAATTTATGCCTGCGAAAGCTGGAAAACTAAAGATATAGAAAACAAAAGTCTAAGGAAAATACTCTGGAACGAATTCAAGAACAACGCAGAGATAAGGAAGATGAGCACACAACAACCTGTCTCATGGGTGATCAGAACAAAAAAAAAAGGACATATAGTATAGACCGAAACGAAGATGGCTGCAAGACATCGTTGACGATCTGGAAATGGATGCAGCAGCAGCAGGTCATCTTGCTCACAACCGAGAGGCCTACAGGAGTGCTGTTTGGGAGGCAAAGTTCCGCAAGGGACATGCAAAGGAATGAATGAATGATAGTGCCTCATGACAAGAAACAATCAGCGGACCCTAAAACAAACTATCAAATAGGACACAACAGGATAAACAAAAAGAGGTCGACCATGTGAAACCCTAAAAAGAACATAGTTGAGAGAGGCCATATTAGTAAGGCATAAAATCTCTTGATGAGGTTGAAAAGCTCGCCGAAAACAGGAAAACATGGCGAACTTCAGCCCAGGGCCTATGTGATGTTTAACGGCACGGGAAGGATGTAAGATGTAAGATGTAAAAATCATCACAGCTGATGTCTGTGGCTTCTTTGTAGGTCTTTAGCATTAAAAAAAAACTCTAATTATGACGATGGAAGATGTCCCTGTTTTCTGTTGGCTAGATCTCTTGGCAGCAAATGCGGTAGTTTTCTGTGCAGTCGTTCAGCTCTGAATTGTAAGCAGTGTTCCATTTAAGCTGTGCGGCCGCACACATTAAAAAGTCATGACGCGCGTAAAAATGTGTACGTCCCAAAAAAAAAAAATTAAATTTCTTTCATTTTTTTTTCTATTTTCAGATGTCGTTCTGTGCCAAAGTAGCGCTGAAGAAAAAACATATACCTGATACCGTTACATGAGTTTGTTTCCTAGATTTCTTTACATTTTTTTTTCATATGAGAATTTTAAATAGTACATTGTAATTCGGCGTGAAACAATGTCTTTTTTTTTTCAGAAGATATTTGCACGTGGGCTTAAAATTTTGCACACGAAACGCAAACTTTTGGAGGGCACACTGACTGTAAGGTGTTTTGGATTCGAAGTTTATCTAGTTTAGGGCGTAGCAGTAGGAAATATTCAAGTTCCCCCTCCCCCGTTATAACAGTGTCTGCAGTTTGGGCTGTGCTTTTTTTTCTTCATTTTGATAATTCTGATTTCATGTGATTCTGTCGAGACTGGTAATTCCAATGTTGGATTTTCATGTGATTCTGTCGAGACTGATATTCCAATGTTGGATTTTCAAGTGATTCTGTCGAGACTGATATTCCAATGTTGGATCTTCAAGTGATTCTGTCGAGACTGGTATTCCAATGTTGGATCTTCATGTGATTCTGTCGAGACTGGTATTCCAATGTTGGATCTTCATGTGATTCTGTCGAGACTGGTATTCCAATGTTGGATTTTCAAGTGATTCTGTCGAGACTGGTATTCCAATGTTGGATTTTCATGGCTGGTCACGATAGCATGTTAGTGCCGCGAAGTTCAGCCCCCCCCCCCCTTGTGACTAGCGATCAGGAGACTATTACTGGTATATGCTCCTGCGGAGTTTAAAAATACATTGACGAGAAAAATGAGGAAAGAAAGAGGAATTTCAGTTGTATGTATACTTTTTTTAATAAGTGAAATCTTTTTTGAATGAAGTAAAGTATTTAACTGCAGAAATGACAAAATTCTTTTATTGCTGTCGTGAACGCACAGCTTCCCTAATTCCAAATCAAAGAACAAGGGCGTATCCGAGGGTGGGCCTCCTATATTGATGAGTTAGGAGAAGTTATAGGGATTTTTAAAACTCACAGCTACGAAAAGCAAACTCAAGTCTTGGGTGGTGCCTTATGGCGCGTATCGTTCCGCGCTTTGATCTTCTCTCGGCTGTCGATGCCACACCAGGACTTGGTAAAGATCAGTTTAAAAGAATGAAAGGAACTTGAACCGTTAGGGACTCGCCATAATGGTGCAGGGTCCCCGTTTTAAGATCCTTTTACAATGTCTACGTGCCAGGCAAACAGAGGCATGCAGCTTTGTAACGCGAGAGTTGATTTAACTAAAAGATTGTGGGACTGAGGGCTGGTTTATCTGGGACCAGTTAGAGCCCCACATTGAGCAAACAACGCTCACGAGGGTTCCACGGCGAGGGTTTTTCGGCGGACAAAACGGAGCCCGGGTCCCTTGTATGCCCCCCGTTTAATCAGGTTAGCACGTTATTCGGGCACGTCCTGAAGTGTGAGGAAGAGAGAGAAGGGGATAGAGTGTATGCTAGAGCCTGAAGGATCTCTTCATCTCTCAGTCTCTCTCTCTCTCTCTCTCTCTTCCGTAACTTCTCTATCTTTCCCTTTCTCTCTACCGCCTCCTCTCTTTCTCTGTCTTATCTCCTTTTGTCTCATTCAACCCCACCCCTTCTCTCTCTCAGCTCCTCTTTTTCTTTTTTTCCCCCTGAACTCCTTTCTCTCTCTCTCTCCTTTAACTCTTCTTTCTCTTTCTCTCTTCCTCCTTTAACTCCTCCTCCTCTTTCTCTCTCTCCCTTCTTCTTCTTCTTCTTCCTCATAACTGCGAGCTGAGGTTCCTTGCCGCCGACGCGGTGAAGATGTTGACTCACAACACCGTGTCGGATTGGGAGCAGGTTACGGCGGCTACTTTTTTCGGTCCATGAGTGAGTCTTAAAAAAACCAAGTTGGGGGGGGGGGGTGCGCGCGATACTTCTTTAGCAGACTCCACTACCAAGGGGTTATAGTGATCCTCGCCCCGTTAGCCAAGATAGGTCTATTACTGGGGGTACGAACGAAGAACTGGGAAAGGGTCTTGGTCAGCTATGGTTGGCCAACCCTGACGATAGCATGGCAGCTATGAGTTACTGTTTGCATATGTGGACAGGGTCTTCTAACCCCGCATTCTTCATTAAGGTAAGAACAATTGCGATGATGTTGATGAACGATGAATTCTCATTATTCATTCATTCAGTCATTTGCACGTCCCTAACGGCACTCCTGTAGTCCTCTCGGTTGTAAGCAAGATGCCCTGCTGCTGATGCATCCATTCGCAGATCATCAACGATGTCTTACAGCCATCTTCGCTTTGGTCTTCCTCGTTTTCATTATATACAGATAAAACAACTGGACCATTCTTTTGACAGACCGATAAATCACATCCTAAATCCAGGACCTCTTCGAGATCACACAGTAAGTACTCTGTAGTATACTGAATAAGCACTTCTTCGAATAAATGGAGTGCAGGTTCGAACCTCTAATTTTTCCTCTGCTACTCCTCTCTCTCTCCCCCCCCCCCCACATATGTCTGTAATTTTGTTTTGATTTCATGGGTGTGTAATCTGACTTCAGTGGCTTTCAAATGACCAAAGACTGACCCCTAAGTTCCGTCCTTGTTCCGTTGGGTAGATGCCTAGCTGTTGATCGCTGGTAGGCAAACAACGGCTTCGGTCCCGTAAAACATATCCGTGACCTCATTCCACCCGGCTTCCCCTACAATTTATCAAGCTAGGATCAGTAATTCATCCCTCGAAATTCTCCAAGATATTCTAGAAAAGCTACATTATTTTTGACACTCAGAAGACTGATTACGTGAAACTTGACACGTGAACCTGGAATACGTGAAACTTTACACACGAACTTAACTCTACAGTTTGTTTGTTTTTTGTTTTTTTTTTAAAACTCGGATGATAAAGAATATTAGTCTTGAACTTTACCTGAGCATAACCAACAAAAATAGGAAAGAACTTCTAGGACACACGGCGCCTCCGAAACTAGAACCTACAGCAATCTTATCTATAAATCCAGCACGAAGTGGTCAGACACTTAGAGAGTTAATAGACCGTCAGATGGAACTCTAATTAAATTAGTTCGTCAAGTGGAATCTGTATGATGAATGGTTGTCGAATAAAAAGATCTCATATAAAATTCATTCAGCCCAACACTTTCAAACTCCACAGCCCCGGTATAAATCTCGGCAGTCAAATTAAACATTTGCAAGACACAGTTGTCTCATACAGACAGATAGATAGACAGATACAGACAGACAGACAGACAGACAGATAGACAGACAGACAGACAGACAGACAGACAGACAGACAGACAGACAGACAGACAGACAGACAGACAGACAGACAGATAGATAGATAGATAGATAGATAGATAGATAGATAGATAGATAGATAGATAGATAGATAGATAGATAGATAGATAGATAGATAGATAGATAGATAGATAGATAGATAGATAGATAGATAGATAGATAGATAGACAGTTGTTGTTATTATTGTTGCTGTTGTTGTTGACCAGTTTCCAATTCGACTCGAAGCTGCGCCTCAGTATGTCCACAGCATCGACTGCATAGAACGACAGCTTGAAATTACAGGAAGAAGAAGAAGAAGAAGAAGAAGAAGAAGAAGAAGAAGAAGAAGAAGAAGAATGGTGAGAGCAAATACGTCAGAAAGGAAGGAAAAAAATATAATTGCGAACTTTTCATTTCGCGTGTTATCGTCCAAAACCTATATAAATTTCTGCAACATCTCTAATTTAGACAGGAGAAGTACAACATCTCTATTTAGAGGAGAAAACAGCCAACATCTCTATTTTAGACGGGAAGAAGGGAAAACAACATCTCTAATTTAGAAGCGAAACTGCAACGTCTCTAAATTAGAGGGGGAAACTACAACATCTCTAAGTATGAGGTAAAACTGCAATACCTTTAATTTAGATGGAGAAAAAAAAGACACTGCAAAACGCATTCTAATTTTCGTATATATAGCTCGTAGTCTGGGAACAGTATATACGCTAGAAAACAGTATTTCGAATAACGAATTTTCGACGTTAACGAAATTTCTTTATATCACAAAATCACCCTAAACTGTTCTCGCAAATAGGAAGCATATTTTAACGACCCCCGTATATCGCGCCCCTCGTATTATTTTACAAAACGTCACACGGTAAAAGTGAAGGAAGTAATAAATAATACCACCTCTTGCGACCCTAGCTTGTCTTCGGCGTTAAATCTTATTTTCAAAATAGAAGAGCCTTCCGGCTTATTAGTTGCTGCTTGGAGCAGAAAGTACTTGATAAATTCTAATTAGCCGTGCAATGGAAGCTGTTTTCGACAGCTCGCTATCTCCTTGCGATCCGCGAAAGATCTATTTTATGGCGCGATACTGTAACCCTTCCCTCCGCGGGTAGGTAAGTCTTGGTGTAAAATTAGAACCTGCCCACAAATAACGCCAGTGGATTTAGAAGTTATTATGACTCTAATTGTTTTTATTGTTCTCACACACACACACACACACACACACACTCTCTCTCTCTAGCTGTCTGTCTCTTTTCTCTCTCCTCTTTCTTTTCTCTTTCTCTCATTTCTCTGTCTTCTCACTCTATTCTCTCACTCTCTCTTCTCACTCTCTACTCTCTCTCTCTCTTCTCCCTCTTTTCTCTTCTCTTCTCTCTCTGGACCTTTAGGTGCCCAGAGCACATACGGCCTCCATAAGAGGTTCTCCACAAATCCCTGTCTTTGGCCTTTTCTTTCTGCAATTTCCCAGATAAACCCTTCATTGTTCAACATCCTTTCTGTTGTCCTTCATGTGTCGTTTAGTCTACCCCTACTTCAGCATAGGGCCAGCAACCCTATCTGGTAAAAAAAAAAACTATCAAATTGCTACAGAAACAGAAGCAAGGGAAAAAACAAATGCAGGTGGAAGGAGAAATGCTTATCAGGAAACTGAGCCCATGAAGGTTGTGGATGAAAGCCAGCCACTGGAAGTCCCCAGCCCGACTGCAGACCTCCTGGAACCTAAACACAAGATGCAAATAGGCAGCTGGAATGTAAGAACACTTAACCAGACTGGAAAACTAGCACAAACCATCAAGGAAATGCACAGATACAAACTAGACGTACTAGGAATACAAGAAGCAAGATGGACAGGACAAGGCAGAAGGAAATTAACAACACAGCACACAGAAGATACAATAATATGGTCAGGTAAAGAAGATCATCATGAAGGAGGAGTAGCATTGATTATAACAGAAGAAGCATCAAGAGCATTGCTGAAATGGACCCCTATAAATGAGAGATTATTACATGCGCGATTCAACTCAAGATTCACGAAGCTGTCTATTATAGTTTGTTATGCACCAACGGAAGCAGCTGAAGAGGAATTAAAAGATTTTTACAACAGCCTCCAAGCCACAGTAGAAACAATACCCAAGCATCTTCTTTTTCCTCGTTCGCTTCTATCACCAAGACCGCCCCGTGATCCTACTGATTACTCCTATGGCCCTCGATAGGTCCCGTGGCCCCCCTGGTTCAGAGTATCGCATTGCTTGAACCTGTATCCTTGGTGGGTCTCAGAAGCGGGAAATCGTGAAACCGTGGTTTTCGTTGCACCAGTTTAATCTAGAGTTGGGCTTTCTCACCGGAAAACCTCGACGTGTTTTGAGATATCCGTGTATTCCCGCCGGGTGAGAGGTGGTTCCCATACAGTCCAGAGTTGGACTTTCTCGCCTGAAAACTTAAGCGTGATTAGAATACGCATACATCCCCTCCGGGTGAGAGGTGGTTGCCTATCTAGACTGCACTGGTCCAGTGTCTCCGACTTCAGCATTTTGTGGTCGTGGCCGCTACCCTTCCTGGTGGTGACAAGAACGGAGCTTTTGTCCAGGAGAGCGAATCCTCGGCACTAGTAAGTTTCGCCCTTGGGTTGAGCCGTTTTAGACATATTATCACAGTATCTGCGTGTATAAGACGTGACCGACCTCTAGAGCGGAGGTACCGTGACATGAGTTGCCATCAAGTTTCACCCCTGGTTTAAACCGGTTTAGACATATTTCACCAGTATGGGTGTATTTCGGACGTGGCAGGCCTCTAGAGCAGAGGTGCCGTGTTATGAGTAGCTCTCGCCTCTAGACCACTGGACATACCGACTAAGCTTCACTATATCCTTTCCATCACCTTTTCACATCAGCGTCGCACGGAAACCCTAATCACTTTTTCGCATTTTCTTCATTGGCCGGGAGGAGTTTCACTCCACGAGCGGCATCCGAAGAGTCTCGCCAGCAGTGAATACCCAAGCATGATATGCTACTCATCTTGGACGATTTCAATGCAAAAACAGGTGAGGAAATCTGAAGATAAAGAAGAATCATGGGAAGAGAAGGAAACGGAGAAATAAATGAAAATAGAGAAAGACTGTGCAGTTATTGTGAAGAAAACATGATGACCATGGGAGGGACAATTTTCTATCATAAAAGCATCCATAAAGTGACTTGGAGGTCCCCAGATAAATAACGCAAAACCAAATCGATCGCATACTATGAAACAACAAGTGGAAACGGTCTCTACAAGATGTGAGAGCATGGAAAGAGCAGATGTAGGAAGTGATCACAACCTTCTGGTAACAAAAATAAAGCTAAAATTAAGAAAAGCCAAAATCGGAGAACACAGCCAGACACGTTTTGATACAACAAAAATGAAAGAGCAGCAAACAAGGAGTGAATTCTCAATAGTACTTAAGAACCGCTTCACAAGACGAAGCAGAAAAGTCCATACTCGTTCAATAAAACACTACATGAAACAGCAAAAGAGGTGCTGGGATATCAGAAACGGGGAAAAGAGGAATGGATAAGCAAGACCACATGGGAAAAGAGGGAGCAAAGAAAGGAAATCAAGAAAAAATTACTGAACACCAAATCACACTGGCTAAAAGAACAAGTTTTAAGTAATTATGCACAAAAAACAAAGAAGTGAAGGAATCATGCAGTCAAGATAAACGCCAATACTATGACAACTTAGCAAAAGCAGCAGAGAAAGCAGCATATGTAAATGACATGAAAACCATATACAAAATCACAAAGCGGATGACAGGTAACTTCAGCACAAGATGTGACAGTGAAATAAGGACACATAAGGGACAACTTGTCAGTGGAGAAAGAGAAAAATTGAAAGATGGAGAAAACATTTTAACACTCTACAAAACAGAACACAAGCAGCACAAACAAATAGACATACCTGAAGCAAAAACAGAACTAAACATCAATACAAGGCCAGTAACAATAAGTGAAGTAGAGGGGTCAATAAAGAAGCTAAAATCAGACAGGGCACCAGGTGAAGATGAAGTGACTGCTGAGATGTTGAAAGAAGAAGAAACAGAAACACCAAAACAACTCTGCCGGATACTACAACAAATTTGGGATCTAGAAAAAGCTCCAGGAGAGGAAAACTGGGCTTATAGTAAAACTACCAAAGAAGGGTGACCTCAGAGATTGCTGGATCTGCCACTCACCAGTAAAGTATTTTGCAGAATAATCATCAACAGAGTTATACCAGCACTTGAGGGAAAACTTCGGAAAGAGCAGGCAGGATTTAGGAAAGGAAGATCATGCATAGACCACATATTTGTACTTAGACAAATATTAGAACAGGCAAATGAGTGGCATAGCACAACATATGCGTTGTTTATAGATTTTGAGAAAGTCTTTGACAGTGTCAGTAGAGATGCACTGTGGAAAATCCTAAGATGGCATGGCCTCCCCCATAAGATAGTGAATGTAATCAAAGCCCTATACGAGGGTTTTCAGTGCAAAGTGATCTGTGGAGAACATACCTCCAGCAGCTTTAGGGTACAAACAGGAGTGAAGCAGGGATGTTTACTATCACCAACATTATTTATCTTGGCACTAGACTGGTTAATGAAGGAGGCAACATCAGACAAACGCAGAGGATTACAATAGACCCTTGACACAGTGCTGGAGGACCTTGACTTTGCGGACGACATCTGTCTACTATCAAGCAGCCACAAAGATATGCAAGATAAAATAAACAAGCTAACTCAGAATGCAAACAACACAGGACTAACGATCGACGTAGAAAAGACAAAGTTAATGAAGCAAAATGTGAACAGTAGAAATGTACTCAGAGTAGATAGCAAGTTAGTGGAGGAGGTCAACGAATTTGTATACCTTGGCAGCAGAGTAGTAGAAAATGGAGACAGCACAGGGGCCATCAACAGCAGACTTACTAGAGCAAACCAGGCTTTTGCTATGCTGCAGACTATATGGAAATCTAAAAAACTAAGCGTGAATACGAACATCAGGATATTTAAGAGTAATGTTCTAAGTGTACTACTCTATGGAAGTGAATGCTGGAAAATCATCAAAACAACAGAAAACAAGTTGAATTCTTTCCAGACTAAATGTTTACGAAGAAGCAGTAAAATATTTTGGCCAAACACCATAAGAAATAACATCTTGTTGGCAGAAATGTAGATGAAGCCACTGACAGCAATTATTGAGGAAAGACGCTGACGATGGTTGGGACATGTGCTCCGAATGACTGATAACTCACTACCAAAAATAGCACTAAGATGGACACCACAGGGGAACAGAAGTAAGGGTAGATCAAAAGAGACATAGAGAAGAACAACAGAAAGGATGTTGAGCAATAGAGGGCTCACCTGGGCAAGAGTGGAAAAAAGGTAAAGGACAGGCATTGGTGGAAAACACTCTCTTTTGCTCAGCCTCGACGGTTTAACTACACGGCGAGGGTCACTGGTTCCCGTGCTCAGATAGGCTCGGGAAACTGTGCTATGGCGGATATTTTCCGGGCTTTTTTTTAAAGACCTGAGGCCAGGTAAAGGTACCATTAAGCGTAAAAGAGTAAGAAAGTAGTAGGAGTGAAAGAGCAGGAGTGGTGGTAGTGACAGTAGAAAGAAAGAAAGAAAGAAAAGATAGGAAAACAAAGTGATTTTTCCACAATTTATTATTTGACAAACGTTATCTCGTATATACGCGTGCATGAAGAAAAAGAAGAAGAATAACAACAATAACAACAACAACAATAGTGGTGATGGTAGTAGTAGTAGTAGTAGTAGTAGTAGTAGAAATAGTTGTAGTAGTAGTAGTAGTACTAGTAGTAGTAGTAGTAGTAGTAGAAATAGTTGTAGTAGTAGTAGTAGTAATAGTAGTAGTAGAAATAGTTGTAGTAGTAGTAGTAGTAGTAGTAGTAATAATAGTAGTAGTAGTAGTAGTAGTAATAGTAGCAGTAGTAGTAATGGTAGTAGTAGTTGTTTGTCTTGTAGGAGTTGTAGTAATGGTAGATGTATGAGAAGAAAGAAAGAAAGAAGAATAAAAGAAAGAAAGAAAGGAAGAAAGAAAGAAAGAAAGAAAGAAAGAAAGAAAGAAAGAAAGAAAGAAAGAAAGAAAGAAAGTACAATTTGGTAGAGAAAATTCTGAAATCAATTTGTATAACGCTCTTGTCTTCGTTTAAAGATCTGTAAAGAACTAAAGAACAGACAGCCCACAAAACAACAGAACCACAGAACAGACAGCCCACAAAACAACAGAACCATGTAACAGACAGGCCACAAAACAACAAAACCACAGAACAGATGGCCCACACAACAAGAGAACCACAGAACAGACAGCCCACAAAACAGAAAGTCCCACTACGGTGGGCTTAACCAGAAATGATGGAAAAAAGGGGAAAAAATATATAACGATAGCTAGAGGATTCGTTGACAATATCTCAAAACAACACTGTTCTAAATATAATCTGTTCTATTATCTGGTTTCAATGCGTGTCAGCGGCTGTCATATCATACCTCTGAACGTGTCGCTAATCCAGGATATTTATATCTTAGTATAGTTTCTTTATCCAAGAAAGAATTTATCCTCATTTCTGGGCCTAAGCTTTCTTAACCTCGCGGAGTTGGCATTACTTTTTTTTGCTTCTAGGCAGTCGTGTATTCTTTTGTTTTCGTTCAAATTATACTTCCTTTCTGTTATATACCTTTTCTCCTTTTTTTTTTTTTTTTGTAAATCTCTCCAAAAGATCATAATAAAATAGTCTTGGATTTTCTGCCCTTGTCTCCACTCTGCGTCTGAAGTCTGCCAAGAAACAGCAATTATATCTCGGGTTAATTGCTAGGAAATTACATTGGAAGAAAATAATTGTTTCGTCCTTCCGCGAAAATTTTTTTTAAAGATTTGAAATATTCTTTCGTTTAGAGTTGAGATTTTTTAATAAGCCAAGGTTTCGTTTTTGTTTTTTTGTTTTTTTGTTTTTTTTTTTTCCTTTAAGAAAAAGCGTGTTCTGTGCGGAAGCATGAGTGATAATATGGCGTCTGTGTTTAGTAGGAATCAGATATCTAGGCAGAGGGCGGTGACAATGTTCAGTATTAATGCACAAAAGTATGTTGAAGTATGGGGCGTATCATCATCGTCATCACCAGTCCTCTGTACACCCAGTGGAGCATAAGTCATCAACAAAGGGTTCCCCAGCCAATCCCTGTCTTGAGCAAATCGGGATACATCAAACCATGTCTTTCCTGCTTCCTTTACTTCTTCCTGTGTTGTTCGTCTCTATGTCCCGTCGAGCTTTCTTTGTCCAGGTCAAGGCGGTTTAGGGTTGTCTTTTTCTTTCATTCGTAGTATGTGCCTTAAATAGGATTAAATAGAGAAAACTTAAATATTTTGGACACATTATACGCCATAGTTATCTTGAGAAGACCGTCTTGGAAGGGTACATAATAGGAAAAAGAAAGAGAGGAAGACCAAGGCGAAGATGGTTGCAAGACATCGTTGATGATCTGCGAATGGTTGCATCAGCAGCAAGCCATCTTGTTCACAACCGAGAGGCCTACATGAGAACTGTTAGGAAGGCAAGCGACATGCAAATAACTGAGTATGTGGTCCAGCCATTTCCATCTTGGTCTTTTTGTCTGAGGCGTGTACAAGTAAATATTAGTCACCACCTGATACAAATATAATGACAAAAAATAGTTGAGTATTTGGAAGAAGTCAATCAATTTGCATACCTTGGCAGCTACATAGACCAGGATGGTGACATCAGAAAGGAAATTAGAATTAGGATTGCAAAAGCAGCATCGACCTTCAAGAATGTTCAGAACATATGGCACTCAAAAGTTATAAGCACAAAATCCAAGTTAAGACTATTCAATTCAAATGTAATATCCACCCTCATTTATGCATGTGAAAGCTGGAAAACAAGTAAAGAAATAGGAAAGAAATTAGACTCTTTTGAAAACAAATGCCTAAGGAAAATACTCGGCATCAAGTGGCATAAAGTGGAATGAATTCAAGAACAACGCAGAGATAAGGCAGATGAGCAAACAACAACCTGTCTCATGGGTGATCAGAAAAACGAAGATGGACATGTCGGTCATGTGATGAGAAGAAACAGTCAGAGAATCGCAAGACAAGCTATCAAGTGGAACACAACAGGCCGGAGAAAAAAAACAAAACTCTAAAGATGACATTGTTAGAAGAGCCCAGTTTGGTAGGCATACAATCCGTTGATGAGGTTGAAAAGCTCGCCGAAAATAGAAAAATTCGACGAGCTACTTCGCGAGCCCTATGTGACGTTTAACGGCACGGGAAGGATATAAGATATATAAGAGGAAGTTTTGGACTTTCTGTTCAGACACCAAAAGGTTTTGTTTGCAGAAGATATATTCCTATCTGCAGGCTTATCTGAAACTTTAAACATCATCCACTAAGCTACATATGTATGCGTGAATTAGTGCCATCCATGTAGGCATTCTTACATATGTAATCTCAAAGTCGTACTAGTGGTGGCAACTGCATTAAAAGGAGTTTAAGATTACCTTGACACCAATGCTTCCCCCCCCCCGCAACAAAATAAGGGGTACCAACCCACTGGGGCACTGGGAAGATCCGGTTTGGGGGAAGAGGGAACCGAGGGGGAGGGGTTTTGTGGGGGAGGGGGGGTGGCGAGACCATCAGAACAGTCTGTGTGAAAAAGACCGGGGGGGGGGGGGGACGGACACAAATATATATCTTGAAGAGCAAGGGGCCAGAGCCTGAAAGGTCTTGGGAGCCTTTGTTGTAAAATAAAGTTTCTCATACAGGAGAAATTTGGCTCCCAAATGGATGGCGCTGAATATCTGTGGGTCAAGACACAATGAAGCAGATAATATTTCTCTGCAACAGTGTGGCCAGGGAAGATTGCAGGCCACGGTTTTTAAAACGTGTTTTTTTTTTGGATGGGAACTATGAACAGAAGTAGACTGAGAAACCCAGTTCCAAACTAATTCATATCTTGTAAACTATACCTGTACGTGAAGCAGTCATTAAGGTTTTAAAAATTTTATTCCTAACAAAATAATTGCCTGTATGACGTGAAGTTATGCAATTTGGGGAGGGGGTGGAGGGAGGAGGAGAGAAACCCAAATAAATAATAGCCTCATACACCGACAAAACCATACATGAAAACATCACAACCACGTATGAAAACATCTCAGCCATGCATGAAAACATCAAAATCACACATGAAAACATCTCAACCATACATGAAAACATCACAACCGTACATGAAAACATCACAACCATGCATGAAAACATTACAACCACGCGTGAAAAC
Source organism: Achatina immaculata (assembly GCA_009760885.1). NCBI lineage: Eukaryota > Metazoa > Mollusca > Gastropoda > Stylommatophora > Achatinidae > Lissachatina > Lissachatina immaculata. Next base: position 5,278,878 of record CM019700.1, read on the forward strand.
ATCAAAACAACACTTGAAAACATCACAATCACGCACGAAAACATCACAATCATGCATGAAAACATCACAACCACGCCAAAAAAAAAAAAAACGACTTGATTAAACCAGGCATTTTCATTCCTCTCGTCAGTCATGTTTATAAAACTGTTCCTGACGCGACTTTCGGCCCCCAAAAATTTAGCGATTGAATAGATAGGGCCCTTACAAGAGGACAGTGATGTATTACGATATAATCGATGATTATATTCTCTCTCTCACTCTCCCTTTCTCTCTCTCTCTCTCTCTCTCTGTAACTGCATATTCTCAAACAAGACATAGCTGTGGAGCTGCTCCTGTTTGTTTAGACACCAGGGCGTAGTAATTACCGCTCCTGTATCGTGACTGATTGAGAATTCATGCATTACGTTCCACAAAAAATCTTTACAGCACTCTAACTCGAGAAAGAATTTGTTGGTATCTTTATCACACTGGCCAATAAGCTTCTTCTCTTTCGTCGTTGTTCGCCTTCTTCTTCTTCTTCTTCTTCTTTGTACTCATTGTCTGTCTACATCTGCAGTCCTGTCTCTTGGATAAATTTCGCTGTTTTGTGTAATTCATGTGTGGAACCATAGAGCTTATCTTCTTTAGTGGTTTCACTGGGCCAGTAATTATTTCTCAGTGTCTCATAGTTGGTGCAGTTTTGGAGGATATGTTCCACAGTTTGGGGCATCTGTGCACATGTACAAAGATTGTTGTTCGCCCTCAACAAAATGGCGTTCCTTGCGTTAGGTCATAGTTATGCGTCTTTGGATCCAATGCATCTGACTTCGGCTCGATGTATTTTTTTAGAACCGGATTCTTTTTTTTTTTCCCCTACTACTACTATCCCTGTTCTCCTAGTCAGACTTCTGTCTCTTTTTATTTTCTCCAGGAGTAACAGGGAGACAGAATAGGGTCTTGGCCAGCTATAGTTCGCAAAGGAGTCTGAGATGGGTCGCCAATCGCTACCTCCATCTTGTTCCCCCGCCCCCCCTCCCCCCACCCTCCTACCCCACCCCGGCAGTTAGCAACCTCCTTGATCTTTCGCCGTCAAAAGGACGTTGGTTTCGCTATGTCAAAAGTCTGCATCTACGCTGCGATATATGCACCTTTTTTGACCAGACACACCTCACTTCGGCATGATCTACTCTTTTTTAGGACAGGTTTTGCCTTCCTCTGTCGACTTGTTTATTCTGCCAGACTATTGTCTATTACCATCGAAATAGAAAAGGGTCTTATTAAACTATGGTTCACAAAAAAAAAAAAAAATTAGGTAAAGACCCCCATCTGTCTTCGGTAAGGGAATCTCTGTTCTATCGAGCCGCGTTAGATCTGGGGCTGGCCTTGTTTTTCTGAACTATTTTAGACTTTTCTTGTCTTATATCGCTAGTTATCATCTAAATATGAATCCCACAATGGAGATTAACGGCAGGCAATGCCTTTTGGAATTGTCTTGAAAAATAGACGATATCGGATCCAGAGTAGCTTACGATTCCCCCCCCCCCCCCCAAAAAAAAACTTTTTAAAAAGTCTCCCGGTGCGAACTCAAGAAACAGAGCCATGTTGTTGTGCCAAGGAGAGAAGAGAGATTATCTCTGTAAGAAAGGAAGTGAAATTACCTTGCAAGTAAAAATTTGACTACCTTGCTGTTAAAGTTTAGAAATTTGTCTTGTTGGAAAGATTATCTCGTATGGAAAAAAAGGTGCGATTATTTCCCAGTAGAAGAAGATAATTGAAAGGTTTATTGAAAATGAACAACATACAAAACAAGTCAGTTTAGAAAGGCGGCAAAAAATGAGAATAAATATATAAAAAGAATTATAAAATTTGGCACGTTTTTTCTTACTATTCTCTGCTCTATGAATCATTGCTCTAAATGTAAACGCAGTGTTTCACAAGTAAATGTGTTCTAGGTAGTAGTAGTAGTAGTAGTAGTAGTAGTAGTAGTAGTAGTAGTAGTAGTAGTAGTAGTCGTCATCATCATCAGGTGCCGTGCCGACTGGAGTTGGCTATTGAGGGCGAAGAGTACACGATCCTTCATGCAGGCCATCATTTCAGTTGGTGATCTCCTCTCACACCATCCCGTCAGACTGTCCAGTATCATTTCTCTTGGTCTTCCTCTTGATCTTCTTCCTTCAATTTTTCCTGTTGTTATAATATTTTCTATGCCCCCTCTTCTCATTGTATGTCCTATGAAAGTACATTGTCTCTCTCTTATCTTTTTGACAAGGTTTTTTGTCTCTCCAGCTCTTCTCATACATTCTTCATTAGTTATTTTTGCTGTCCAGGGGATTCGCAACAATCTTCTAATAAACCACATTTCTGCTGGTTCCAATGAATTTTGTGCAGACTTGCCTATTGTCCATGATTCACTTCCATATAACAAGATGGGTTCAATATAGCATTTTAGGACTCCTTTTCTAACATTCATTGATAAGGATGTGTTAGCTAATATGTTTCTCATTCTCTGAAATGCAGTCTTTGCTTGGCCTATTCTGTTCCTAATTCGTAGTAGTAGTAGTATAGTAGTAGTAGTAGTAGTAGTAGTAGTAATAGTAGTAATAGCAGTAGAAGTAGCAGCAGTAGTAGCAGTAGTAGTAGTAGTAGCAGTAGTAGTAGTAGCAGTAGTAGTAGTAGTAGTAGTAGTAGTAGTAGTAGTAGTAGTAGTAGTAGTAGTATCAGAAATAGTAGTAATAGTAGTAGTAGCTAGCAGTAGTAGTAGCAGTAGTAACAGTTGTAGTAGTAGTAGCAGTAGTAGTAGTAGTAGTAGTATATCCAGTTTCTGGTAGTATTATAACTACTACTACTATTATTACTGCTACTGTTACTACTGCTACTGCTACTAGTACTACTACTACTGCCGCCAATACTGCCACTATTACTGCTATTATTATTACTATTGCTGCTACTACTTCTATTACTACTACTACTACTACTACCACTGCTGCTGCTGTTACTACTGCTACTACTATTACTACTACTACTACTACTATTACTACTACTACTACTACTACTACTGCTGCTGCAGGTAATACTATTACTAGAACTACCACTGTTACTGTTGCAAATTCTCCTACCATATCCACTTCCCACAAACCTTACTCTTTAATGATACAAACACAAATCTCTACTATAAAAACTAAACTGCCTTTCAGATTGATATGAAACATAACAATCTAAAACAGAAAAGGAAGTATATGACAGAGTCCACTCGTGCACAGAACATCAGCAGTTAAATTTCGTATATAAAAGATCATGTACCTACAAACTCTAATTACACTTTAACTAAAAAGGGAAAAGAGTCACAGTTCGTGATACATCGATTTGTCATCATTGATCAAAGCTAAGAGTTTTAACTATTATTTAATACTGTTATAATTCGGGCGCACAGCATTCCCCCTTTGCTATGGCAAGCATATTTCTTCCTTTTTTTCATACTTTATATCTTCCTGTTATATTTTCTGTGCAAATCAATAATATTGACATATCAATTACGCAGTAATTCTGTATAATTCTACCCGGGGTTCTTTCCTCTCTACTGGCGCCATTTATCGGTAGGTTTTAAATCTTGCTGCACGCTTTGTGTGTAGTAAAAAAAAAAAGGGCTGTATATGAAAGAAACAGTTTCAGCTGGAGAATTGTTTAGTGTCGTTTCAAGTTAGAAGAATGTTGTGATGCTTTTGGGAAAACGTGGAAGGCGGAAATTCCAGATGGGAGCACACATATATATGTGTATCACACACCCCGGACTACACATGCGAGACAGGCAATCAGACTTCAGGGCACGTCTTGCTGCCCTCCTATCTTCCTCCCCCCCTCCCAACCAATCTGCCTTGAAGTCTCTGGGCACAGGGGCCTACACTCGAGGAAGACAAACTTTGGGGCTGAAAGCATGATCTATAGAAGTCTGGACAGTTTATCCGGGAAATAAATATAAATGTCTGAAGCCAGAAGCATGGAAAGCAGAAGAAGAAGAACAACAACAACAATAACAGCAACAACAACAAAACATAGGAGTGACATAACAAAATAGTGACAAAACAAGAAAGTGACATAACTAAAGGGTGACAAAATAAAGAAATGACATGAGTGACAAAGGAGTGAGATACCTAAACGACGACAAAATAAAGGAATTATATAAAAAGTGACAAAACAAAGGAGTGACATAACTGTAAAGTGACGAAGCAAAGAAGTGGCATGACTAACGAGTAACAAAACTAAGGAGTGATATACTAAAGAGTGACATAACCAAGAAGTGACATAAATACTATTATTGAAGAAGTGATTATCGGAAGAAGTGACATAACGAAGAACTCGCATAATGATGGAGTGACAGATATATATATTTATAAAAAATATTTCAAAGCTTAAACAAATCAAATCAATCTTTTTACCTTTAGAAAACAAAACATACCACAGGATGCCTGAAATCAAAAGAAGGTAAAATGTTAATGGTAAAAGAAGACATTGTGGACAGAGTACATCGGTGAGCTGTATGGAGGAGAAAGACCACAATTAACACCAGATACTGAAAACTGTGATGGACCACCAATACTTGAAGATGAAATCATAGATGCCATCAAACACATGAAGAAAGGAAAAGCGACTGGGCCTGATAATATAACAATAGAAGAAATAGTGGCACTAGGAGATAGGAATAAAAATAATAACCAAGTTACTGAATGACATTTACAACAGTGGTTATATTCCCAGTGACCTGCTTAAATACACGTTTATAGCACTACCAAAGAAACCAGATGCAAAGGAATGTGATGACCACCGGACTATGACGATGATGATGATGATGATGATGATGATGATGATCTTTTGATCTGTTACACGGATGTCTTTTATGAACTCCTTTATCACTGATAACCTGATACTAACCGTAAACCCTACCAGTAAACCCTAACAGTAAACCCTAACCCAAAGCCAAACCATGAACCATTGACAATGTCTAGTATTTTTGGTGCAAGAAACCAGATTATGCGAATTATGTCAAAAATAATTTACAACGCAGATTGAAGCAAAATGTGTCACTCTTTCCTTACAGCATTGTTCGTGTCACTCTTACTTCCATATGTCACTCCTTTGATCGTGCCTACGGCGAATGGAACACTGCCCAGGCATAAACTCCTTCCTACAAGAGAAGCCAAAGGAAGATGATGAGAGATACGGACTAGCGGCCACATCTGTGAGGGGGACGGCCGCTGATATCTCTGAGTGAAGGATAGTCAGAAATACCACGTGGTCAAAGCAAATGAGAGCAGGTAGCTTGGTTATGGAAGTGTTTAGAAAGCTTCTGCAGAATATTGTGTGACAAGTGGCCTTTTAGATGTCATATGTCACTGTAATGTGTATTCTTCTGCTGCCCTTCCCCTTTCTTTCTAAACAGACTAGATCATCGGGAGTCCCCTTTATTTCTAAACAGACTAGATCATCGGGAGTCCCCTTTATTTCTAAACAAAATATATCATCACCATCATCATCATCTTCTTCTGTCTAGGTGGAACTTTGAACTTGAAGTTCTTTGCAGCAGATGCAGTGAACGTGATGAAACACAGCATCGTCTCGGATTGGAAGCGGGTCACGACAGCTAGTTTTTTTTTTCCTTGAGTGGAGCTAGAAGCAGGGGAATGTGCAATACTTCTTTAACAGACTCCATCACCATGGGGACTACGGCGATCCCTGCTCCGTTAGCCAGGGTAACCTTGTTACTGGGGGAGGGGGGGGGGGTAACAACGGACAGGTGAGAAGGGGTATTGGTCCGTCAATCTGTTATTTAATGGATCACTGATTGCTAAATCTTCGCCCTCATTTTTTTTTCTACTACAGGAATAAGATTTTTAAGGGCATGCATCTTTCCCATCGCAACATATGCCTGTGAGACCTGGACACTTAACAAAACAGCAGAGAAACACATAAATGCCTTTGAATGTAAATGCTACAGAAGAGTTCTTCAAATATCGTGGACACAAAAAAAGAACAAATATATCCATACTACAAGAACTTAATATTGAAGAAGGCTGGCTTGTAGATAGGATTAAACAGAGAAAACTGAAATATTTTGGGCACATTAAACATCATGATAATCTAGAGAAGACCGTCTTGGAAGGGTACATAATAGGAAAAAGAAAGAGAGGAAGGAAGACCAACGCGAAGATGGCTGCAAGACATGGTTGATAATCTGTAAATGGATGGATCAGCAGCAGGGCATCTTGCTTACAACCGAGAGGCCTACAGGAGAGCTGTTAGAGAGGCAAAGTTCCGCAAGGGACATGCAAATGACTGACTGACTGAGTACAGGAATTATAATGGACAAACTGGTTAGAGAAGAATTATAACAATCAGAAATTTGATCATGAAGCAAAATCGTCCATTTATTTATTGGTTAAATAAAATTTTAAAAAAAGATAAAATCCTCGCTTCCAATGCCATTAAGTCATGCTGGGGATATGGTATTAGGACATCGGCACATGAAAGTGTGATGCGGTCAGTGTGTCACGCCTGGCCTTCATTTCCCTGGTATTCGTTTTTAGATAGGCTAGATGAGCACTGGGACTTTTTTTGGGATAATGATACCAGGAAAGAAATCTTAATGCTGGGACTTGAACCCAGTATCACCGGATTAGTTAACTGAGGGCCTAACCACTCAGCTAAAAAGGCTATATATACATACATAAAACATACACGGGTTAAGTCAGCGATTTTGGGATAATGTAACACATATAAGACATAAATCAGCAATTGTGGTTAATTTGTGAGACATACAAAACACAAGTCAGCGATTTTGGTAGACTGTGACAAACATATAAAACAATCAGCGAGTGCGGTATATTGCGAGACATATAAAACATAAGTCAGTGATTTTGGTAAATTATGACAGGTATATAAGACGTAAGTCAGCGATTTTGGTAAATTATGACAGGTATATAAGACGTAAGTCAGCGATGTTGGTAGACTGTGACAAACATGAGACATAAATCAGTTATTGCGGTATATTGTGAGACATATAAAACATAAGTCAGCGATTGAGGCATATTGTGATAGACATATAAAACATGTCAGAGATTGTATATTGTGACATGTATGTAAAACATAAGTCAGCGATCGTGGTAAATTGTGACAAGCAATAATAACATAACTCAGCGATTTTAGTCAACTGTGACAGGCATATAAAACATAAATTAGCGATTTTAGTAAATTATGACTTGCAATAATAACATAAGTCAGCGATTTTAGTAAATTGTGACAGGCTTATAAAACACAAATCAGCGATTTTGGGAAACTGTGACAGACATGTAAAACATGTCAGAGATTTTGGGGTATTGTTACAGTCAGCGATCGTGTTAACATGTAACACGCATATAAAACTAAGAGATTTTAGTAAATTGTGACAAACATATAAAACATACGTCAGCAGTTTTATTGTGACAGGCATATAAGTCTGAGATTTTGATAAATTGTGACAAACATAAAAAAAAAAAAACATGTCAGAGTTTTCGGTATATTGTAACAGACATACAAAAGTCAGCGATTTTGATACTTTGTGACAGTCACATGAAACATAACTCAGCAGCTCTAGTATATTGTGACAGACATACAAAACCATACGTCAGTGATCGGGTTACAGACTTATAAACATGAGAGACTCTAAATCATATATAGTTTCTGCAGGACAAGTGATACGCATTACAGCAACGTGGCGTTATATATGGTAAAATAACCAATCGCGAGGAAGCGTTCTGCATTGGCAGAAGTTCATTTCATGGGACAGTACAATGGGAATTAGGCCGAGTGTATCCTAGAAGCAGTTTTATTCGTAGTCCATAGAGTAGTACTAAGTGGGACCTCATCTCTTACACTCGAGTTTGAAGGTCTTCAACTTCCGCCTCAGAACAGAGAACAACCGACTCTGAAGTGTACACAATTTAAGACTGGCAATTCTTTTTTTTTTTTTTTTGTCTATGTGCCAAGACATTTCACACGCTTAAAACACGTATTTCAGAAGAGCACCCAACTATGAGACATCGAGACGCCCGTGTGAGACCACTCAAGACGTTGAACTCTGCCAGCTCTACACAGATACAATTTATCCAAGAGACAGAACTGCAGATATGAGCAGTGAATCCTTGCGAGAATGTGCTGGAGAAGCACCCAGCAGCCATAAACTGCACCCCCCCCCCCCCACCCACCACCCCCCCCCCACCCCAGCGAGTCGACACGTTGACGTGCCTAAAAACCTTCATAGCATCGGCAAGCAAAGAACACCAGCACGTAGTTCCAGGGAGTGTAAAGAAGAAGAAGAAGAAGAAGACATACTACTGTCGTTTCTGTACTTTATGATTCTTTTGTTTTTTATTGCCTCTTTGTTAAAGTGACTTATCCACCTATGCCTGCTCCTATGCCACTGCATATCTAAAAGTACTGGCTTCCAGAATCATACTGCCAACAAATATGTCCACAAAGAGTGGCATCCCGTGTCTAAATCAACCAGTTTTTGTACAAAAATGAGAAAACACTCATCGTTTCTTGGTCGCCTATTAACTGTAACAAAAACTAAATTACATTGTTCATAATAACTTCGCTGGCCTCAAAAGAAGGCCGTAAGGGCCGCATGCCGCCAGTTGGACAACATTTGGCTTAGAAGCTTTCATTTCGGCAAATTTAAAAATAAGCCGTCGTGTAGGAAAATGTAGACGAGGAAGGAAAGACAGCCAGGCGTAATGGAAAGACAGCCAGGCGTAATGAAAAGACAGCCAGGCGTAATGCTGACTCCATCGCTATATAAAGTTAATACGCCCGCTAATGCCGATTCTCTCTATGGCTCCATGGCGCAATATGCTTTCCGTTGTCTGCTTTACCTTAGAAAAACCGAAAGCTAAACTCAGACTTTATTCAAAGGTAAAGGTAAAACTCCCGTTTCCATCCCTTTAAGGGCATATTCTGGAATACGGTGTTAGGCCCGTATTTTCCATGACCTTCGGCACATGAAGGTATGATGTGGTCACAGTATCACACGCCTGACCGCTTTACCTTCCCAGATATCTATCTATCTATCTATCTATCTATCTATCTATCTATCTATCTATCTATCTATCTATCTATCTATCTATCTATCTATCTATCTATCTATCTATCTATCTATCTATCTATCTATGCCTCTGACCCCTCGTGGAACATAGGCCGCCAACAAGAGCTCGCCAGGCAGTTCGGTCCTGGGCCACTCTTTCCAACTGTCTCCATGTCTGGTTCATTATTTTGATGTCCGTGTCCAGACTTCGGCGCCAGGAGTTCCTTGGTCTCCCTCTCCTCCTTTTACCCTGTGGGTTCCATGTTAGGGCTTGCCTTGTAGTGCTGGATGTCTCTTTTTGGCGTTTCTGTAGCAAAGTTCTTTTTATAGGATAAGGTTGCTGGCCTTAAGCCAACCCTCCCCCTTTTTCCTGACTTGGGACAGGCAATGATCCATAAAATGGACCACTGGTGGGGTTTCCCAGATTTCTCTGGTACCAATTTTTAGAGGCTGTATGGACCGCGGGGGCCTTTGTCGGTGAGTACCAGAAAAAAAAATCCCACGACCACCGGATTAGTAAAGCGAGCGCCTAACCACTAACCATTAACCACTCAGCTAACCAGGCCCCTAGACTTTATTTTAAAAGGAGGGGGGGGGGGTTGTTCTTGAGAAATTTCCTTCAGAGTGAAGAAGAAACATGAAGATTTTGATAATAAAATAAAAAAGTAAGTTTTTGGGCATGCCACTGAGAAGAATGCTTGGGATTAGTATGGAAAGATTTAGTGGAAAGAAACATGACACAGGAGTTAAGAGAACTTGGCAATGACTGGAAAATTCAAACTGAAAATGAAGAAGAGGGAGGTCAGGAGAAAACAAAAGTGTCTTAGCAGATTCACCAGATGGAATATGATCAGAAACACCAATGATTGTACAAGATAATGAAGCATGACCACCAACGTTATCCGGCACCGCACGTAATGAATTATGAAAGATTATGACGGCCGTGAAAGTGGTATAACTGAGTACATCCAGTGAATCTATATAATGGGTTCATTCATTCATTCGTTCATTCATTCATGCATGTAACATGTCCTTTCCAGAACGTTATCCCTCTCACATCCTCTCTTAATGCAACACAGTCTTGTGCAAGTTGACCAGCGTCCTGCAGTGACATATTCAGACTTTGCATGATGCCCTGAGTCCACCCTCGCTGAGGTTGTCCCTTTTCTCTTTTCTCTGGGCACTTATGCCTTCTACTATCAGCCTCCCCAAGCTGTTGTGTCTCTTGATGTGGCCGAAGTATCGCAGCTTTAAAATTTGCCAGTTTTCTGCGACACCTAATCTCATCAATATCTCTTTATTTGATTTTCTTTCTGTCCATGATATTCTTAAGTGCCCCTTCTATAACATTTCATTTCAAAAGCTTTTACTCTCTTCTCTAGTAATTTGTTAAGTGTCCATGTTTCACATCCGTACGTTGGCACCAGGAATATATAAGCTCTGAGTAAACATAGCTTTATTTTCTTGTTGGTACCTTGCCACATACTCTTCATTTGTGCTAGTTCCTGTGATGCAGCTGCATTTCTTCTTTTGATTTCTACTGCGCAGTCGCTAATGTTGGTGATGACTGGACCTAGATATTTGAATTTATTTACGTTTTAAAGCTGTTGATGGTCCGATGTAATTTTTGGGCTTGCTTCTAATTTTGTCACTTATCATTACTTTGATTCTGTTGGTGTTTAAAAAAGAGGTTCGGAGCTTCGTTGTGTCTTTTGGTCGAGGGAATCAACTGTTGCAGGCCTTCTGAGCTGTTTGATAGAAGGACAGTATCATCGGCGTATCTCATTTCTGGGATCTGGTGGCCTCCGATGTCGAAAGAGTCAAATTTTGTTGTTTCCTGTTCCTCTCTTACATTCCTCGTGATTTTTTATCATCATCATCAGACCCCGTGCCGACTGGCGTTGGCTATTATGCTTCTCCAGAGTACACGATCCTTCATGCAGGCCATCAGTTCAGTTGGTGATCTCTCACACCATCCCGTCAGACTGTCCAGTATCATTTCTCATGGTCTTCCTCTTGATCTTCTTCCTTCTATTTTTCCTGTTGTTATAATATTTTTAAATGCCCCCTCTTCTCATTGTATGTCCTATGAAAGCACATTGTCTCTCTTATTTTTTTTTTTGACAAGATTTTTTGGTCTCTCCAGCTCTTCTCATATAATCTTCATTAATTATTTTTGTTGTCCAGGGGATTCGCAACATTCTTCTAATAAACCACATTTCTGCTGCTTCCAATGATTTTTGTGCAGACCTGCCTATTGTCCATGATTTTTTTCTAATACACACTAAGAATGCTCTCACGTCGCACTAAAGTGCTTTGTCTACGACGTTTTCGAGGTCTAATCCTACAAAACTGTGTTCTCTTACTTTACCGTACGAAAGCCTCATTGTTTCCTATTTATAAAAAATTTTTCCTAAAAAGACCCCGGGGTTCACCCAGCCCCTAAAAATGGCTACCAGAGAAATCTGGGAAGCTAAAGCGGCCAGGGCGTGATACTGACCACATCAGACTTTCATGAGCCGAAGGTCGTGGGAAAATACGGGCCTAACATCGTATTCCCCAATATGCCTTAATGGGATGGAAATGGGAATCCTACATTTACCTTTTAGATGTTTAACAGGTATGGAGGAAGGATACATCCCTGTCTTACTCCCTTTTCTACGTCAGACCAACCCGATGTGTCGCCATCTACCCTCACTGCTGCTTCCTGATCTTGGAACCGTTTGGCCATGAAGTGTACCAGATGACTGGGAAAACCCATGATGTTCATAATAGGCCATAACTGTTGACGTTGCCACACAGTCAAAAGCTTTGGAGTAGTCCACACAACAAGTGTATAAATCCACATTAAACTCTCTATACTTGTCTATCATGTTCCTCATGTTTAGTCTATGATCTCTGGTACCTCTACCTGGTCTGAAACCCACCCGCGTGTACTTCATTTCTTGTTCTATGTTTCTTTCCATCCTTTCCAATACGACTCGTAACAATATCTTGCTTTCGTAACATATAGTGGATAGTTGTTATAATATCAAAGAACTTAAAGAAATGGGGGGAAAGGAGAGAGAGAGAGAGAGCGCTTTTTGGACAAAATGGACAGAGAAAATTCACAGAAAGCTAACTATGAAATTTTAATTACCCTTCAGTAAGAAATATACAGGACGAAGTTAGTCAAATGGTTTGGCCACAATACACGACTAATAAAGAAGATTGAACAGAGACAACTTAAAATATTTTGGACACATTAAACGTCATGATAATCTAGAGAAGACCGTCTTTGAAAGGTACATAATGGGAAAAAGAAAGAGAGGAAGACCAAGGCGAAGATGGCTGCAAGACATCGTTGATGATCTGCGATGGATGCATCAGCAGCAGGGCATCTTGCTCACAACCGAGAGGCCTACAGGAGAGCTGTTAAGGAGGCAAAGTTCCGCAAGGGACATGCAAATGACTGACTGATTGACTGACTGACAACACACGACTACCACTAGACAGTATACCACATCACACTAAGATTTGTAGGTAACAGAGAAAGAGGCTGCCCACACAAGAGATATAGAGAGGAAATTATAGAAACTTTAAATGTCCCATAAAATGAAGGAAACTGTCGAGCCCTTTTATGACTTTTATGTCCCCCCTCAACACTGAAAGGTATACGAGGAAGGAGATAAGACAAGACAATGACCAAAAAATAAAAGCTAGTTACGATCTTTGTGTTTTTTTGTTTATATTATTAAACCAAAGTAAGTGTCAGTATTCAGAAAACCCCCAATACTTAGCGAAACCAGAGCACACATGGTTTTTATGACACATCTAAGAAGTACGGTGTCTCGATTGGGTGAAGTATACTGGGGTTTTTTCCCCCCACTTTTTATAATAACAAACGCATACTTTTTTTGGCCATGTTATGTATTTGTGTTTTTTAATATTTTTTTAAAAACATTTACAAACTAATTTTACAACAAATAATTCATTGTAACACCATACTCGTGCAAAGAGTTTCCGAATTGACATTTCTCATGAGAAAACTTATACAAGAATTTCAAAAAAGAAAAAAAAAAAAATTCCATAAGAAATATTGAGAACCTATCTCAACGTTGTAGGTCCCAGTCCTCTCTTTTCAACCCAACCCAGGCTGTCCCCAAATCCTTCCCCTATATATTAAATCATCGTCCGGAAAGGATTTTCAACATTATAAATTCCTTTTGCAGGGAGATCAGAAAAAAAATCCTTCCTCAATTCCTCTTTTGCAAAAAAGAAAATAATCCTCCCTTTAGGCTTGAAATTCATCCATGGAAGACAGCCTCCCTCCATTCCCCCTTTTGAGAATCACTGAATTAGATCCATAATAAACCAGTGAAACAAAGAAATGTAATAATTTGGACATTGAGTGACTGGACTTATGTCACATAACGGTATGAACACCCTTTTAATCAGTGAAACAAAACAATAATATCAGCAATAAACGTCTGATACATAAAAACTGTACTAATTTAGACTTTAATTTTGGATGCATCAGCAGCAGGCCATCTTGCTCACAATCGAGAGGCCTACAGGAGTGCTGTTAGGGAGGCAAAGTTCCACAAGGGACATGCAAATGAATGAATGAATGAATTTAATTTTATAGACAGCAATGGGGTAGACTAGACTTATATTTTTAGTTCATAATTGGCCGAGGCCTGATGTTGAAGCGCCGATATACTCTCATAGCTTAGACACGTGCAGATTAGATGTTTGACACACAAGATCTCGTTATATCAATTTTTTTTAAAAAAAAGAATATTCTACTACGCGTTTAAAAAAAAAAGACATTTCTTCCAGACGCTTAAAAAACAAGAATATTTTCTAGACGTTAAAAAAGAATATTCTTGTAGGCATTACAGAAATACTCTTCTAGCGTTTAAAAAAAAAGAATATTTTTCTAGACGTTACAAAGAGAGAGAGAGAGAGAGAGAGAGAGAGAGAGAGAGAGAGAGAGAGAGAGAATCTTCTAGACGTCAAAAATATACATTCATAGCTTACACTTGTAGACCAGACGGTTTTAACATAAAATAATGTATTATTTACTCTGCTAGACATCACAGTCATCACAGTAATAATTTATTTGCTAAACTTTTGCAGACTAGACTTTGGACGCATTAAATCGCATATTAGACGCTATCACAGAATTAGAATCGAATGTACCCCGCTGTTTGACACACTAGGGCCATTTTTGTTGGTAGATGTTTTAAAGACAGACTTGACTTTTCGTTCATAAAACCCACAAATTATTCTAGACTAGACTTTTGATTAATGAAAACCACATATTAAGCTAGATTACACTTTTGATACATAAAACCCACACACTAAGCTAGATTACACTTTTGATTCATAAAAGCCACATATTAAGATAGACAAGACTTTTGATTCACATCTTTTGATTCATATTTCCACATATTATTTTAGACTAGAATTTTGATTCATAAAAAAAAAACATTAAGTCAGACCAGAATTTTGATTCATAGAAACCATATAAGCTAGATTACACTTTTGATTCATAAAAACCACATATTAAGCTAGATTACACTTTTGATTCATAAAAGCCACATTAAGCTAGACTAGACTTTTGATTCATTATAAGCCATATATTAGTTTAGTCACCTGTGGGAGGCTGAACATACAAATTTGTGCAAAATCTTTCTAATAGACAAATAAGGACAAAAACTCACTGTATATATTATACAAGTGTCTTGGCTTGTACTTGGGAGTGATAGCAACACGCGCAGGGATCCGAACAGAAAACACTAGCACTACGGAAATGTTTTTTGTCTTTCATATTTGTCTCGGTGTGCCATATCTAACTGGGTTACCATTCTTAAGAAAACTAAAAGCATCTATTTGTCTTTCATTGTGGGCCATTAATGTTCACGGCGCACACCTCGGACTTCATCTCATCTACATCATTAACTCTTTAACCACTGTCTTAGCAAATCACAAAAATTACGCTGTCCACTTTAACCACTGTCTTAGCAAACCACAGAAATCACGCTGTCCACTTTAACTACTGTCTTAACAAACCACAGAAATCACGCTGTCCACTTTAACTACTGTCTTAACAAATAACAGAAATCACGCTGTCCACTTTAACTACTGTCTTAACAAACCACAGAAATCACGCTGTCCACTTTAACTACTGTCTTAACAAACCACAGAAATCACGCTGTCCACTTTAACTACTGTCTTAACAAACCACAGAAATCAGCTGTCCACCGTGTTTGGTTAATTTTAAAAAAATATATGACAAGAAAAATGAATGGCACCAAGTACCAAAGAAACTTTTTTGAATCTTACAAACAATACCAAAAATGTTACAGAAAGGAAAATAACTAGAAACGATACTTCAGGCGTTATTTTCCGCTATGAAATATAAACTGTATACTAAGCAACAACGGAGATTTCTGTATTTTACTAATAACACGAGTACTTTACAAAACGGAAAATAAAGTGGATAATCCAAATCCTATTTTCCAGTATGTAAAACAGATGTTTGCTAACCAGCGGCGGAGCTTTCTATGTCTCACAAGCAGCACAAATAAGTAATGAACTGGAAAATAACGGGAAAGTATACTGCAGATCCTATTTTCCAGTATTTAATATGTTGTAAGATAAACAACAGCCGAGCTTTCTATTTTTAAACATTTTGTTAACGAATAACACCAATACGTTACAAAATGAAAAATAGCAGGAAAAGATACTTCGGGTTCAAATATGTAAAATAGACTGGATAATAGAGGAGTTTCTATATTTTATAATGTTTAACATTAGCTAACACGTTATCAAAATATTTTTTAAGTGGAAGAAAAAATACTCCAATCCATGTTTTCCAGCGTGCGAAATGGGTGAATTGTACAAGAAGAAGCGAGTGTTGGGGTATAAATGTTGGACAAAGTAGACCAAAATATGAAGAACTTACCCCAATAAGTGTCGTCGCCATGTCAGCGCTACATTAGCTGTGACGACGTGAGGTCAGACAATATGAAACGAGTTAACCAGAACTCCACCGTTCCTGCCAGCACTTGAGAATGTCTGCTAGCGTTTGTACATGATCTGATACGTCGCTGAGACTCCCGCGGTATCGCCTCTTGTCAATCAACAGCACTTGGGCCTCAAGTGTTGCTGCCCGCCCACATCACGGGGGATCTAGGTTGTTTTAGTTGTCACGAAAACGCGAAGGGGGCGCGGTTCTGTAGTGTAGAGGGATCGAAACATCAAGCGCTAGATGGGCGTGGTTTGTTGCCGGCCCAACTGTCAGTGCGTATTACTACGCTAAACGATGGAAATGGGAAGTTGGGTTAAGCGAAAAGGGCGGGGGAGGCGGAGAAAGTTATACCAAGCTCTGAGAGGTTCCATCTTTCTCTTTTCCTGAAGGTTATCTACCGAATTCGTTTGCTCTTCATTTCCCTCTGTTCTCTTTTGATCAAACTTTAGCTCGGCGAGATATTTTAATGGGAGTGGGAGGTTCTGGGAGGTACAGTGGGAGGAATGGGTGGGAAGAGGAGGGTGAGGGAGGAGAAATAGGAGGAGATGTTGGAGAAAAAAAAAACCCTGAATATCTCGTAGCCTACGGGTGTTCCGTAAGGTGCATTTTTTGTTCTATTCTCTGTAAATATTTTCATTTTACGTAACAAACAAAAAATATTATAATTCGGGCTGCCATACGCTGATTCGTTTATTACTGAAATAATGAGTGAGACAGTTTGATTGGACGAAGCAAATTCACTTAGTATCAACATTATCTTGTCTTCGGAGCGGAGATTGGTTGCACAGAATCGTCATCTCACTCCGTTCCAGTGGCGGTATTCTCACATCTACACAGTACCTCACCTTGTGTTGGAAGCTAGACAGATGCTGGTAAAGACACCTCCACACAACGTGCCAGTTGGCACAGTTTGACCCAGGTCGAAGACAAATATTCCCAAACACCAAGGCTTCTTGATAGCTAAGTAAGAAAGAAAGAAAGAAATGATCATCAGTGGCTTC